>JBBPJV010000039.1:0-57783 GCA_038088915.1 Sutorius aff. eximius
CCTTCAAGATTGCCTTGACTCGACCCCGCAAGGTCCGTGCGATCTAGCGTTTAATCGGTTGAGCTGAATAAATTCCCCCCAGCATATCACTATTATCCACAAATCCAACGTGCTTTCTGTCACGGATGGCCTCTTCCGCGAAACCGTCCGCGGTGTTCCCGCACTACCTAGTATAAGTGGCAAATACGATAGTATCTCAGTTGGGGAGCAGCTTGTCGACAGTGCCGTATATAGGTCTGTTCTGACCCTCCTCACACTTGATTACCGCTGACAACTCCTAGACTATTCCGGGAGCCACAGTATGTATTTCAAGTGAAGTTGGTTCCTACAAGCTTAATCAGGTGCCTCAAACCAGCATTTATGATGTGATGGTCGCGCCGAATCTTTATGGTGACATTATTTCGTGGGTTACCTTCCGTGGGAGATTTCCTTTGTCTCAGCTTCTGTTGCAGGGATGCGGCAGCCGCACTTGTTGGTTCTCTTGGCCTTGTGCCTTCGATCAATGCAGGGGATAACTTCGTTATGGGCGAACCGTGAGTTGTGAGCATGAGGAATGATAGGAGGAATCTCATCGGGAACTAGTGTCCACGGATCGGCCCCGGACATCGCGGGTCAAGGTATAGCCAATCCATTGGCTGCCATCCGTTCTGCCGCACTCATGCTCCGTCAACTTGGATATAATGATGGTGCAACTCGTATCGAAAATGCAGTGGATAAAGTGATTAGAGAAGGTAGATATTTGACGCCTGACCTTGGGGGGAGGAGCAGCACAAGCAAAGTTGTGGACGAGGTAGTCAAAAGGATGTAACTGCTGTGGTGTGGTTGAGCACAATCTTGAAACAGGATTATGGTTTACCAAGGAAACCTCGTGTACGCTCACGAGAACGTCCTTGGAGCTCCTTTCCTCCGCATTCCTTCCACCACAAGGCCAGGCAAAGATTGCGCCGAAGCAAGATATATGATCTAGGCGGCCGCTCTCTGACCGTCGATCTATTTTACGCCTTGGGGTTGAGTTCGTGGTGGCACTACGTGCTGTCACCGCTGTGCAACCGCTCACGAGCGCCGCTGGGCCTTCCGAAAAAGCCCGCTAGGCTTGTGTACCAGCCACAGCCCCGCGTTCCTCTCATCGAAAGCACGGACGCCTCGAGGCTTTCATTTACTTCGCGTGTTGCATGCGTCATTGTACACGAGTCTAGCGATTGCGTATCGTGCACAAAATATGGGGAAGCATAACAATACAAAGAAGGGCAAGCAGAAAGAGCCTACCCCCGCCGTCCAGGCTGTCAGTGCTCCGCCGCCGCCGCTCTCACCACCACCTCCGCCACCTCCGCCTCAGGCTGTTTTATCGCCGCCTGCTGCACACCATATCCAGCATCTACCTGCAACCGTCGACACAATTGAGGGGCAAGAAGAGTTCGGAGGCCACTCCGGTGAATTTCTTTTACTATCGCGCAGAAGCCTGAGATCATCCTGGCGCTGATGGTCGGTATTATTTTCCTGTCAGATGGCCCTATGGAAGGCGCGGAGGAGGAGTCATGGCAAGATGTCGGCCACTCAACCGATGGCTGGGGGCCCAATGTGCCCGGAAATAGTAATGGAGACTTGGCTGACGACGGTTGGGAAGCTCAAGCACCGATGCCTCCATTACCTCAGCCTCCTCAGAAGAAATCTAGTGGGGGAAGAGATCATACAAAATCATACCATCCTCAACAAGAACTTCAGCTTCCCTCATCGAACCACCGAAGTCCGGCTGGATTCGCTCCTAACACAGGCGCTCAGCGGAATTCATGGGGTTATGCAGCACCTCAACAACCCCAAGACACCTGGATCCCTGCAAATGGATGGGCCTCTGATGATGGATGGGATGATCAGGCAAATGAGGAAGGCGGATGGGAATCAAATGACGGGTGGAATGGCCCCAATAGCGGTTGGGGTCAACAACCACATTCCGCAGCATGGAATCACGCAGTGTCTGCGCATGCCGCTCACTCCCAAGCAACATCGCATGGGCCAACCGGTGGATGGCAAAGCTGGGGCGAGGAGGCGCGGAGACTACCCAAGGTAACTTTTGATCTCGCCATTCCACCTTCCCCAAGCTCTCCTGCGAGCAAGCCAGTCCTATCCCAGCTGCAGCGGTCCCAGCTTTTGAGTGCGTTGCTCAATAAACCGCAACAGAATCAACAACCTTATCCTATGCCCCCGAATGCGGGAGCATCAGCTCCCACTGGGGCTGCAAACAACTGGCAGCAGCATCAATCCTCTCAGCATGGAAACCCATACTACCACGGGCGTTATCACTCCCATGAACACCATGGTCGCGAGAGCAAGAATAGTAAAGGCAAATCTCAAAATCCCAGGGTACAACCACAGCAGCAGACCAAGAATGATACGCGACGAGACGAAGAGGCACACGGTGTGTGGGCGCTTGGTGACGGATGGAGTGACTCACACGACAAAGAGGAGCAACAGGATATGGCACAAGATGACTGGGGTCGTAGAGTTCATTTCTCCCCCGGTGCGTTACGCGCGTCTATGCTCCCTTCTTCCGCCCCCGCTTCCGTCGCGCACTCGACTGTTGTCGAAAACTTCACCGTCAATGCTTTACCGCAGAACAAGCTTGGGCTGTCAACTATTCCGATGTCAAAAACACTTTCGTACGCATATTCTGGCACCGTACCATCTGCGGAGAGTGAACCAGGTCGCGCGGCGATGCAGCGGATAACGGATGTCCACTTTGTCGAGTCGCGAGGTGAAGCGTTGAAGAATGTGCGAAGCGCTTTCTATGGCAAGCAACGCAAGGCTGCGGATCGCTTCCATTGGTTGTTCTCTCCTGACAAAGACGAACGAGTCTCATCCCTTTTGAATTGGATAAAATCTATGTCATTTGGGATTGCATCTTTTGGTGTGAGCCAATTCTCCCCTGCAGGCCCTCAGTTCCTAATGTTTTTGCAGTTACAAAAATTCCTTCAGACACGAGAGCGAGGCGCTTTGGTTGTCAATGCTGCTTATAGACCCGTCCATTCCCCTAGCGAGCCAGCCTTTGACTGGGTCACCTGGAATCAAATTCAGTTGACCATGGATCGGACTTTGCAAGAGTCCGTTGGTTACTATAATCCGGCCATGCACATCATAGTCTTTGTCTTCCTCCCTTCACCTTCCGGAAACAGTGTCGCTATCTGGAGGCGGAAGCTACCTATTCCAAGTAATATCCGTCTGGCCTACCAAGCTCAAATCACTCAAGCAATGGCTTCTTTGCGTAAGGAATACCCAGTGTTCGTAGAGGAGTACGTGCGCAAGCAAGTATATCCGTGAATCCGTTCTGATAAGATGGCTAGATTACCGGCCCTACCCGAACCGGTACCACCACTTCCCCCCAAGAAAAAACGAAAGTGGTACAAGCTTTGGCTCTTTTCATGAATGTTATGTAGGTGTATGAGAGGTTGTGAGAGGTTGATCAACCACTCCTGAGCTTCACATTTGCGCTGTGTATTACTGATGAATCTTTGAATAGTGTATTTGTATTTGTGATGCTTTTACCTATTCGTTGGCAGCTTGCTTCATCCCACTGGGTTGACGAGTCGGTGTGGCATTTCCGATTCCCGAGCAACAACTAGTTACAAATACAGGACCGATAAAATATACCTAGGATACTAAAGTCATGTCCGCGTGTGCTGGATGCATGAGTCCTGGGCAGCCCACAGTGGCACGCTGTGGTTAAGCACCTGGATCCGATGCAGGGTAGATATCGATCAAGACTGGTCCTGGATGAGATCTATTCCGACGGTTTGTTGGAAAAACCCACCTTGCGTGGGATGGCCGTGATCTGTAACTCGAGAGCTAAAGTGCGCAGCCTCTCAATGTCATGATCATGGTTGACCGAAGAAGAAACACCCTGATGGAGCTCTACTTCGTGTATGAATGATGCAACATCCGCGAGGGATAAGCCAAGCCGAGGAAATAGATCGAGACGGCGTCTAAAGGATGCAAGGATAAGTGGTGGCTATTGGTTGCACACTGGGATGCACTAGCAGGTGAAGCTTGCCTCATTAGCTTGCCCTCGTCCAGGAGGGTCTGCAATTCTCCGCGTGTGGCAGACTGGAATGAACTCAGCTGTACTTGGGTCTGTGATATGTCACGGCGTAAGAGAGACATTTCGCTCTTGGACCTCTCTAGGAGGGATGTGACACGAGATATCTCCTCCCTTCTGAGAGCATTCTCATGTGCAGACTTGGATACGAGCTTCTGGAGATCGGCGTTGACAGCAACGAGGTGATCAATCTGTTGCGTGAGATGGGAGATGTGCCTGCGAGTGAAGGCATAAGGGACGGCGACGACGGGGACAAGGAGGACAGCAAGAAGAACGACTGTGGTGGTGGCTGGTCGCCTGAGAAGAACGTTATCCCTCGACGGTGTCTCTTCCATGGTAGATATCATTGAACAGTGCCAATGAGTGCTGTGTTAGGCTGAGTATAGGGTTTGCTTAGATAATCCACCAGGAGGACACAATTGCACGTTGCAAACACGCTCTGCAAGCACTGGAGCGGGTCGACAGTGACAACGACGACAATAGCGACGACGACGAGCTGATTAGATACGCGATATAACCACTGTCTGCGCGCGGGCGATGCACAGTCTCTTTGGCTGATCGATCTGTCTATTGTTCAAACGTCACCTTTGGACTTGGAAGGCCCATCAAGCCCAGTCGGATATGGCCTCAAAGTCTCCCTCGTCGCCTCGGGCAGTCTCAGAATTCGTCTCCACTAGTGTTGAGTCAAGCGACACTTCCCAACTAGCCCGAACTCTCAGCGACACAGAGAAAGAAACCTTGGAGTCTCATGAAGTCATCGAACTTCAGGCATTCAGTGAACGCAAAGCATGGATAGAAGAAAAAATCAAAGCGAGTTTTCACTGCAATCCGTTCCAAGCTCTTTATTCTCACATCATTCCCCAGTTTCTTGAACAGCTACCTCCCATCCAAGTCTTCGTCGGCGTTGATGCCGTCCGTGCTTCTGCAGATTCTGTGCCTGGTCTACCGTCCCACGAACAACTCCAAGAATGGCTGGCAGAACATGACAGGATTGAGAAAGAGACCGAAACTTTCGACTCTGGTGAGCTCAAGAAGCTCAGAAAATTCACAAAAGGTATGTATTTGGCATTTCCTCTCTTCCCAGTACCGACACATTACAGCTGCCACCCAGCGCCATCTTTCTCCGGAGGACACTGATCTTATTGAACTCACTCTCACAACTATCTACGAGCTCGACAAGCTCCTCCACCTCCTCCGGGATCGCTCAGAAAGCCTTGATCTTCTTGGCGTCCGACTTAGCTGGGAAGAGCATCGTACTGCCGCTTGGGCGGATCTGAAGAAACTTCTAGCTGACATCGAAACATTCTTTGCAACCCGTGCTCGATGGTCTTCCTCCATCTACGAAGTCATGGCGAAGCACGAAGAACGGCCTTCCGCACGCAGAGGGTCTATTACTTCCATGGCTTCCGACACTTCCGTAACTTCCAACGCCGGTTTTTCTCGAACTGCACGCTTTAAGCTCGCAGAATTGTTGTCTCGTGACGCAGCCCAATTCGCTGGGAAAACAACGTCCCTACGACACGGGAGTATTGCTGCCGCGGGAAAGGCTCTGGACAAATTAATAGACAACAGCAGAAAGCCTGTTCCGGAGGAATTGCTTGACGAGCAGGATAGGTTGGAAGAGAAAGGCATCCACGAGATGGAAGACGTTGGCAATTTTGTCATGGACATTGTAATGCAGTGGCGAAAGTGAGTGGCTTCCGTTCTTCTCAACAAGTTTCCGTGTAATTTTATTCCGATAGGGCGGACGAACTTTATGTCGAGACCATGAAAGACCAGAATGCGGCGCAGAACCTTTTGGAAGAAATCGAGACCGCTAAGCTTTATCACCCTACTCCTCGGCAGAGTTCAAGCTTTACCTCTCGCGTTGACACCCTTTTCAAGCGTCTCACGCTTCGTGGATCCCCGATGTCCAACCCGGGAATTCTCCCTTGCCCCACTCACCCACTATTTCCAGATCAACTGCCATTTAACTACACGCTCGTTCAGAGCCTGTCCACGGAATTTGCGGCTGTTACAGACTTGGTCACCAGAGTGGATGCTCTTGCCAAAGATTACCGCTCGAATTACGAGGTCATCAAGGAGGTGGAATCCCTATCTCAGTCTGCGAGCGAGGTGTCGGCAAAGCTGAACGTTACCATCGATCGCTTTTCACATGGTATCTCCACCTATGAGGGAGATGGATCACCGCCGGACTTGTCAGGCGAAACTTGCCTACAACCCACGACGCATGCTACCTTCCTCGCATTGTTCCCAGCTTTGCTAGAGGAAGCGGAACAAGCCGACGCCGCTGCTGATAGGCTTGTTTCTTCCTATCAGCTAGCCCTCCTAAACCTGGACCGACTTGGGATTGATCTCTCCTTCAAGCAACGTGCAACCAACGTATTGAATAACTTGGTAGCCACACGTGACGGACTGCGTGTCCTTGTCAATGACACTGAGACACGGGTGGGGCGCCTCAGGGTCGTCAGAAAAGTATGGTCAACCATGGGTGAATTTCTGAAAATGTTGCAAAACATTCAGAGCGAGGTGGGAGAAACGATAGAAAGGGAAAAGTGGAAGCTGCCGGACAGGATTGGGGCGGATCCCATGACCCCGGAGACGCCCCGGTCTCGTTGTCTGGATCCCATCGTCTCTTCGCCAGACATGCTCAGACACCTCGATATTGTCCGTGAGACGCTTTCGCATGATGTCGCGGTACCCTTAGAATCCCTATCAGGTTCTCTCGGGACGTCTTTGGATTCCTTCCTCACTCACACCTACAGCGGACTCATCAATCGACTGGAGAGTGTCAACGAGATGGCACAGCTATTGGATGGGATCAGGTCCCAATCTGTAGCCATGACTTCGCTTCGGGAGGAAGTAAACGAATTACACGTTCGGATTGAAGATCTCATAATCCGATACGATGCCGCTACCGAAGAGGTGCTATCAGGGGGCTTGCCTCTTGAACGCATTTCGAAGATGCACTCGGACTTACAGCTGGATACCGATTCCCTTTATGACGCCGTCAAATCGTTTTCCAACAGCGTTGCCCGTCGTATACCCCTTGTCACTCCAGGTCCTCGTGATCAAGCTACTACCGCCTTTGTTCGCAAAAAAATTTCTTACGCTGACTCTCGACCCGGCACCACTGCGTTACCTACTGCTCTCCAACTTCCTTTTTCGCCGGGCAGTCTGGATGACAGTGTTCGCGCGGATTCCAACTTTTTCGTTATGAGACTTACCGGAGAAACGGAAAATCTACGTCGGAAGGCCAATCACTTCCAACTTGCTCGGATGGCTAGGGATGTCGATACTGCAACATCCTCAGCTACTCGCGATTTGCATGGAGTCGCTCAAGAGCTTGAATCCTTGTGGATCTCTCTTACCTCGATACCGCAAACGGATACGAAACTCCAAGCTTTACAGGGGCTGTCCCAGGCCGTTGAACGGCACTGTTCACAACATCGCTCCCACTTTTCCCGTTCACTGTCGTCGATCAGAGAATCCATCCGCCACATGGAATCTCTACCATCTTCCCGCGACTCACACGTCCATGGAGTGCTACTCCCGTCACGGCGACGAGGTGTGGATGACTTGGAGATCAAAGTCAACTCATGGGATGACAGGGCGGCCGTCATTAAAGATAGAATATCGGAGGGCCTTTTCCTTGAATCCCAAAGGCTTGAAACTCTACGAATCCAGCATGAACGAGAAGTAGAGGAGAAAAGGCAACAAGAGCACGAGCGTCTGGGCGAGTTAGCGAAGCGGCTCTCGACCGAGCACAACAAGCCTGCTCCCGAAGCAACCGAAAATCCGACTCAGGAACCAACTACACATGATGAGACTGAGAGACAACAGGAGGAGCAGTCAAGTATGACCTCGGTTACACCACAAGAAGTTGAAGAGCGTGGTCGAAGAGAGACCAGACCACAAGAGGCGGAGGGGAAACTGGGTTCCAAAATTACGGAGAGCGAACGGGTGGAAGTGGTTGGCCTACGGAGAGACGCGGTCAGGGAAGGAGTCCCAGAGCTTATCCGACAGGAGGATGCAGCTGCGTTCACCTTTCCAAGTACACCTGGCTGCGTGGAAGAAGGTTCGTGTCATTTAGATCGCTATTATTGTAGTAATGACGCTTACTGCTTAGATGTATTCGGACTACGGGTACCCCCCTCACCATCCCCTACCAAAGGTCAAGGGAAAGATGAACGGTTCGATAAGACCGTTGCCCTCAGAAAGGGTCTGAGGTCTATTAACATCAATGAAGTCGCCCGACCCGCGGTGACGTCAGTATCCGTTGCGCAATTACCAACCCTGGAGGAGTACAGACAGATGAATGCCCGATTTTCCACCATCCTTTCTGCGTTCACAGCTCTACCCCTTTCAGCTCTCTTGCCAACCACTGAGTCGGAGTACCGATCACTGAGGATCGAATTAAACGATTCTCAGGAGCTTCTGCAGCGCGTTCGCAGATTAGCAGATCTTGCAGCCATAGTTCATAAATGTGACATGGCTCTGAGCGATCTCTTGGAACATGTTGATAGCTATCCCGCACCCCCGGCAGGACCGTTGTCGAGCACCCACGTCTCAGCTCCCCGCTTACTTCCGGAGGAGCAGCTTAGTGCTCGAATTGGCTTCACCAGGCAATTGTTTGCGCATGTGAAAACTCACTTTGAACCGATTAACGACGATCCTCGCGCCCTTATTGAATACCAACGGGTCCAGCAAACATGGCTCGAATTGGAAGACATGGCCAGTGATACAATTGCGGGCGAGAGACCGCGATCATCCAGTGTAGTCAGTTCTGGTCGAAACAGCCGTGCGTCTGTTTCCGCTGTTACCTCGCGCCCGGAAGGATCAAGCCGCCCGAACCGCCTCAAGCTTTCTCACAGTAGAAAGACCGATAGATACTCGAATCTCTCATTGGGTGGGTCAAGCGGAAGCCAGTTCTTAACTCCAAACCATCCGTCCTCTAGACGTGTATTATCGAGCACCTCAAATGGTCACCGCCGCTCGTCGAGTAGACTTTCTATGGCGTCAGTGGATACAACCCGATCAGTTTCTGGACCTATCGTTTCAGCATTACCTGCCTTTTCGTCTTCCATATACAACTCTACTTTTGCTTCCCGGCAACGCACGGCCAGTATGTCGTCCAGTGTCTCTACCCCTGGACCAACTCCGTCTCTGAGGGTATGGCCGCGGACCGAAACTAGAGTGTCTCCCACTCCATCGGAAATGTCATCGAATTCCCGAACGAACCCAATTCGGCCTTCTTCGTCCATGTCAACCTGGGCTCGCGCACCAAGGCAGTCGTTCCCTGTGGCGAACAGGGTTCAGACCCCTCCTCGTCGTACCCAGACAGCCCCCAAGAAAGCGTATATTGCTGATCCCAAAAATAAGCTTGATGTTGCCGTAGGAGACGTTGTCAACAAACTTCCTGTGAGCATCAATGTTGAAGTCGTTGCTGATACCTGGAAGGATCAGAGTGGCAAATACTGGATTGGCGATCAAGAGCCTAAATTATGCTTTTGTCGTATCCTTCGATCGCAGACCGTGATGGTTCGTGTTGGGGGCGGATGGCAGGAACTGTCCAAGTACGTGGTGCATTCACGATGTATAGCTGTTTCCATTGCCCGCTGACCTCTATCTAGGTTCATCAAGGACCATTTTGCAGACCAGTTCCGAATAATGCCTCCTGAATCACCACCGCGCTTCGGCTCACCCCGGTTTGGATCCAGAGAGGAAAAGTGGATTAGCTCCGCTACATTATTTGAAGCTCCGGAAATCACCACCTCTCCTGTGGCCCCAAGAACCCCAGAACCCGGAGGTCCTTTCATCCCCTCCTTCACCTTTTCTACGCCTGACACTCGCAGTCCACATACCGTGAAGTCCTCCCCGTCACCCGGATCACCATTGGCACCTTTGCAATTCATGCGACGTGCGAATCCAGACGGACCGCCGATCCGTTCCACCACGCCTTCAAAACCGCCTACCCATCGTTCCCGGACAAGTATACCCAGTACACCAGCTCGACAAGCGTGGAGACCCTGACGATTAACTATTTGCATTTCCTTCATCACGCCTTTTAGGGACTTGTGCGGTCACATCGACGCCTAATACTAATTATCACATTCGTGTTGACTTCGTGGGACAGGGACGCTGACTAGCAATACTACTACTTACTGCTATGCACTTTCGTACCGTGTACTTGTTTCGTTTCTTCCTATCCATCAGTTGACAGGAGACACTACAGATTATATATATGAACCACTCTTGCTAGCACAGAACGATGTTAAATAATATCTATCTTTGGTAAGTAGCCCCTGAAACGCCAGCGGCCGAGTGCCAGTGCTTGGTACGGTTGCAGCTGTTGTCTCGAGCCGCTTCATTTGACCCGCGCGCAACCGTATCGGTAATTCGGCGCGCTCCCCTCCTGCAAAAGTCATTACTACATCACCCAATGGATTCGGATCTGAAGTGTAACCGTCTCAATTGCAGGAAGGCATTGGTGAACAAAGCGGTGGTGGTGCGTCAGGAGAATTATTTCTTTCTCGCATTCCTTGTCATCTTGTTCATCCAAATGCATACGGATTACGCAGACGACATGTAAGTCGCCAACTATTGTAACAGAGAGCCAACATCAAGCAGTACCGCGAGAATAGGCTCGCATATATTCTGTCGTAAGTTCGTTCACATGACAGGGGTGTTCCAAATGATCTGCTCCCAAAACAGTAGAATGCGCCAACGAGTTGTTCAATGTATCCCGTCTCTGTCCAGGTGAGTTTGTTTTGCAGATAGGACGTGATAATTCTCTAATACACATAGCTTGCGAAACATTGCTTACTGAGCCGTGGGTGGTCGTGCCCTGTGAGGCTCATGTGCCTGATCTTAAAAAATTCTGCCTCCTTTAATTAGGGACGATGTGGTGGTAATAAGCTAAGTTCACTGTCCTGGTCGTCATTGACGGGAAACAAGGTTTGTTGTTTGCACCCGACAAATGACTACAAAACGGTGTGTGGGCTGGCTCCGGTGTACGCTGTTTTGAACCCTCCTTCAAGTCCGTTCTCTCGGGGTTGAGTCCTTCTATCATTATGGAGATTTGCGCTCGGTGTGTTCCCCTCCGAATCCTTGGTTTTCTAGAATAATGGTCGTAAAGCGCGCTGTCATTTTGGCAGTATCAGATACATCAGGAAAAGTGCGTTATACCGGCGTTCATCACTTGCCCCGCGCTGTATTGCTATGCAGCTCATTCCAGCATGCCGTCACCCGGAATCTCAACGATAAGAATGCCCAGCTACAGAAGCAACTGGAAAATGTCATAAGGGAGGGTATGTGTCTCGTTGTCGTGGATTCTTCACAATTATTACTTACAATTCTAGCCAACGGGGAGATCAACCTTCTTGGAAGCAAAGTTACAGGTAAAGGATAATACGTCCCGGATAACATGATATTCCTCTTGTTTTGTCGACAGAATTGGAAAGAGACCTTGAATTGGAACGCCGAAAGGTTCACGAGGTACAGGATACCTCAAGAGAGCGAGAGAGGGAGTATCAAAAGCTTAAGGTGGATTTTGTTGAACTTCGATCGACTTTGGCTTATAAAACCAATATAGGCTCAGCTTGACAGAGTGAAGAGAAGGGCGCTTCTTGGGCCCGATGCTTCTTGCGCAAACCAACCTCTTATATCTGGATTTAGTCACTCCCGTCGTTCTCTTGACAGTCAGCCAAGACAGGCGGTCGGAGAGGTTGACATAGGAGTTGTCGTGGGTGGTATGGGAAATACCGCTGTAGGCCCAGGTTGATTCGATGACATCTGCTTACTTGGCTATGTACTAGATACAGCGGACACCTCTTGTTAACCGCGTAGCGAAAGGGAGCACCGGGATGCAACAAGGGCATAACGGGCTGCAAGTAATATCACACCCTAACACAACCAATCGGGCCGCCTCCACACACCGTCATCCACTACACACGGGCAGTCACTCCTTCATCGCCAACTCGGTCTCTGATCGATCGGAGAGCGCTCATGAAGTAGAAAATTTGCTTCTTCCGAAGACAGTCAGAGGGAGTCACTCTCACCCTGGAGTGCAACCCGGTTCGAGTGGGTGGGGAACAAGCTCAGCAAGGTCCCATTCGATCCAACAAAGGCGTTCGTAAGATATGTCTCATGTGCCGTGCTCCTTTGATCCCCTCACTACAGCATTCAACCTCTCTGCAAAAAGGGGATTCAGACCTGCAAGGTGAACCTCCCACCACTGGCAAGAACGACTTATTGGTACAAGTCAAAACCCAGGATTCCGTATGCGTTAAGTTAGGCTAGTAAACCAAGGAGAGGACAGGATACATGTATAGGCGTGTGAATAGATATCCGCATGTTAACCTGCGTAAGACAGTGCATGATGAATATGATAGTTAGGGACAGTAGACAAGAAAAGGGGTAAGATGATTTAGAGTAGCGTCACTCATATCGGATGGTGCCATTCTTCTCATCTTCCAGGTATTGTCCAATGGCCAGTATATCCTGGCCGGCGCGGCGCAGGTAAATGGCGAGCACATTTCTGTCCGCCTTCGGTAGGAGAGCCGCGAGTTTATCGACTTGTCGGTGGAACTCTGGCCCTGAGAGTGAATTGCTATGTTGTTGTGCACTCCCACGGCTGTCGAAAAGTGAGGGTCTGCGTGCCATCGTGCTGGAGCGTTGAGGACTTGCTCCGTTCACAGAATTCTGGGAAGTGATAATTATAGTCTGAGATCTTTGCATGCGATTTGGAGGTGCGCGAGGGCCACCGGGAACGGATGGTGTGACGGATGGTATATTTGCTGGGCGCGGTGTGGATTGCTCGTTTGGATTCCTGGGAGGGCTTCTGGACAGGGTTTTCGGAGGCGAAGGTGGGGTTAAGGGCTTCTCCCTCTTGATGCTAGCCCTACGCCCAAGCGAGGCAAAGAAACCACCGGGGGATTTTACAGCTGAGGAGGGCGAAGCAAGTGAACGACTGGATGAAGTCGACGATGACGCGATCATTGTAGACGCTCTAGAAGGACCGTTGCGGGGAGCTGCGGCTAATGCAGGATAAGGAAGGGGGGGCGGTGCGTTAGGCGGGCTGGAATCTCCAACAGCACGTGGGGCAAGATCAGTGGCGGAGTATGCATCGGCTCTTCTCGGAAATGTGACACCCGAATCAGTGGACGATTGGGAGATATGACGTGGCGCAATAGATGGAGAAGAAGTAGATGGAGCACGCGGTCCTCTTGAGGAATTCACCGTAGAGCGTTTCGCTGATGAGTGGTGGTGGAGAGCTACGGACGAGCCATATCAGCTGGATATTATAAAGTGGCAATGATCTAACTCACCCTTGTATCTGGTCTCGGTAATCCAATCACCCAGGCCGCAGTCATAGTTGTACAACTCGTTGATTTTGTGAGCGTAGCCTATTGACCGTTCCAGGGTAGTCCGCTTCACAGTCACATCTGCGAAGTACATCGCAGGTGGGCGTGCCGACTTTGTCCTCCGTACGGGTGGCCTTGGTTGTGACACTACATGCGCAACCAAAGGGGGGGTTGCTCCAGTTCCGGACGAGCGTTTGCTTCCAAGGGACGGCCTTAGAGAGATAAGGGATGGCGTGCGTGGCAGAGACGAGAAACGCTTGAGATTGAGCGCATTCTTCAGCAACTTCGTATCTAAATGAGGGAGATCGTTCTTGGATGGAACCGGGGGTACGACCTCATCTAGGCGAGAGAGGGTTCTATCGGGATCCACCGAACCTTGTGCTGCGCTCTCATCAAACCGAGGCGAAGACAGGAGCGGGTTGACACGGGGCCGCTCCAAACTAAAACCATGATTGAGGCTGAGATTGAGGGAAGGATTGTCAGCGCGGCGGATCTCCAGGCCTTTTCTACCATTTCGTCCTTCATGTCCCCGCGGAGGTTCAACAACAGTTGGTGGTGGTACATCACAAGAGCTCATGATCCCCATATCATCGATCGCGAGGCCAATGGAAGCTACTAGATCGTCCATAGAGTCAAGAAGGGGTAATGAGGTAGCAATCTCATCGTGGAGGGAGGTTGAGACTTCCGAATCTATGGTGCATATTCTTGACGGAGGAAATGCACCTTCGCGAACATGGTAAGGTTTGGGATCAAAACTAAAGCTCTCATGCAAGCTGGCCCAAAATTTGTTCAGGTACAGCTCGACGGTATCGTGAAAATGCGTACCTCGGAGGGTTATCTATGGGAGCAACCGATGCAGTCGCCTTCTGCGGACTTGTAGACGCGACCTCTTTTTCGGTTGGTGATGACGAATACTTAGTGCTAAGAGCAGCAGTGACATGCGATGGCAATTGAAGCATCTGCCTCATGGCTTCTAGATCATCCTTTCTTCGAACAGGGGAATGCCTGGGGGGTCGTGGCGGTGGAGGTGTCTTGGAGTCAATGTTAAAGATGGCTTGAGGTGGTGGTGGAAGTGGCCCCGCAGTCGCATGCAGACCAGGCTGATAGTGCAAGTATGGGGAGAACGCCGTGTCAGGAGAGGTCAACGCAGTCGACGGAGTCAGAGGAGTAGATAGATTAGTTCTGGGAGACATGAGGTCTTGTGTGCTAGACTGTGAACTTGAAAACGTTGGACTAGGTGACGGGGATTGGGGGAAGAGGTTGATGACAACAGGTCCAGCGACGCGATCACTTATATCCTTTGACTCGCCTATGTTGGGTGTTCGCACAGGAGTAGAGAGTTCTTTGACCTCTCTGATGGGACTGGTACCAGGTGCAAGGGCATCTTTTCTCTGACGTCCGCGGGAGGTAGAACAGCCCGAGTCAGATAACTCGGAGAGCCCAGGAGACGGCGACCTGGACTGCGGTATCTGAAATAAAGGTGGCCTGAGTGAGTCAGAGACAGGCGTGGTGTTTGGTAGTCGCCGTGGAACCGATGCAGACCCAGGAAAGCTGGTCGTACCAACAATGGCGACCTCACGCGAGGACTTACGGGGTACGTGACCGATCTTTTTGGGGAAGGCTCCAAATGCATCCGAGGGCGATCGTGCGTGGCTGCTGGTATGACCAACAGCAATGGAAGGTTGCGGTTCTGACACAGGAACAGGCCTAGTTGGAGTCAAAGCCGAGTAACTCTGAGGAGACGCATCTGGCGGTGCAACCAATGCCAGTCCTTCCAAGCGGGCCTCGAGGCGGAGGGACAGATTGTTCAGTGGACCGCCACCGGAGTCGGATGGCCGATACCCATGTGCAGTGCTTTTCTCTGTCTGATCCTGGACGGATGGCCTGTGGCCGTCCATCTCCACGATAGCGAGACGCCTTCTGTCGGTGCCTCCCTGGGAAGGGATGCTGGTCCGACGAATAGGACCTGTTGCTGAGGGAGCTGCGGGGGGTGAGGCAGCGCGTGGCTGGGAAGGTGTAAGAGGAGTTGTGCGCGTGGCATTCGTGGAGGGGTTTGACAGTTCCTGTCCGACAGATTGAGAGTAGGTCGTGTCTTTGGGTCGCACGGTCAGATTGGAGGTCTTGCCAGAGTAGGTCGAACACGCGTGCATGGTGCGGAAGAGCGGAAAGACAAGTAGTGGAGATCTACGTAGCAAAATAAGAAGACATGACGCCAAGAGGCACTGCTCATCAATGTCGACGTTGTGTACCGCGCTCAACACGACCAATTACTCTACAGCGTCAATCACAGCCAACGGCACCGCCTCTGTACCGCCCTGATTCAACCGCTCATTCGTGCTACCCCGAGGCTGCAAGATCCTGTGTCTAATACAAGTCAGCCTAGTGAATGTTTCATAGATTCGCACTGACATCACTGATCGCCCAGTCAAGTTCATTTCCCGTCCAAAATGGCCGGACGATGGTGTCGCAGAACGACCAAGTGTCTTCGACTCGGTACCGTTTTACCTTGGCCAGCACGATTTTTCGGGCATTGGCGCCGGCACTGCGCCTGTAGAAAGCCCGTCCATAGCCGCTCACGAAATTCTGGAGCCTGTCCAGCGCCCCAAACGACTCTAGCATGTGCGCGACAAAAGGCAATAAGATCGGCGACGTGTACACTCCTGCGGCGCACGGATGGGTAGGCGATGCCACGGACTTGGATTGTGCCGGGTGCGGTGCCGAATCCGATCCCAAGAAGAACTTTGGATGCCCTGAGATCCAGGCACGCATTACAATTCACGGTTCCGAACGAGGCCTTACTCACCCTCGAGTATAATGTTGCGCAATGCTTCACGATCACTCGGATACTTGGCAACAGGTTTGCAGTAGTTCCAAGGCTGACCTGCCCAATCATCGACGGTCATGGCGAGGTGGTGCGCCGTGATCGTGCACGCTACTGTATTACCGAGCGACTTGACAGCTTCGACCGCCGCCCGAGTCGTTGCGTGCTCGAGTACGATACGCAATTTGGGAAAGGCTTGGTGGAGCTTCTTCAGATGCGGAAGGAATCGTTCCTCTGCATTCAGTACACATGTATTCTGTGATTCATTATTGGTGGGTGATGACAGTGATGGCGATGAACTGCTCGCTTACTGAGGTTGCATCTGAGGGAATTTCGCCGTGCAGGTTTAGGACGAGATCACACTTCTCCATCTCGTTAAAGACAGGGTAGTAGACCTCGTATGATTCAATTCCACCATCCGAGTTGGTGGTGACACCTCTTGGGTATGATTTGACGCCGACGATGCCTGCTTGCTTTGCTTTTCTGACTTCTTCGGGGGTGAGGTCTGGGGAGAGATAGAGTGTCATCAGATAGTCGATGCTACTGTCGATCACTTGTAGCTGTTTTTTGTACTCTACTGCAAGGTCCGTCTTGGTGATCGGAGGTGTGAGGTTGGGCTAAATCTCGACTGAGGTGGGGTTGCGACGGCCGCGATACCGTTGCTCACCATCACATAGGCCAGGTCAAATCCACCTTTGCGAACGTGTGGCGTGACCAGCTTTGAGAGCTCACCCTGTCGCAGATGGACATGAAAATCTGCAGGAGACTCGACGATCAATTTATCAGTGGCCATGTTCAACTTGAATCAATATGATGATCAATAACGGTTCCATCCACGGACGTAGTTAACTAATACTCGTCAATGCACGGTCACGTGAGAGCGTTCTCTTTTCAACTTGTCCGCCGCTCGTTGTACCGTGACTTTGTACTATTCACAATCCAGATAGTTACCGCTACGATGGTTGCAGCTGGCTCAATCACCGTCGTAGGTATGTCTAGTCCCTTGTAACTTGTTTCGTACTATCTTCTGACATCAACAAGTTCGCGTAAGACCTCCGACCTCCTGGGAGGCAGCACGTCTACCAGAACCATGTTATGACGAGACTATCCGCGGGGACGGTACTCTCGCGACGCCCGGTAGATCGGTGGCAGCTTCAGCACCCCTCCGCGACATCGTCCAAATAGTGGACGATCGTATCCTCACTTTCGATCCCGACGAAAAGGACAGGGTACGCGCATTCGTTGAACGTGGTTTTATGCCTCCTGGAACGAAGCGGTACAAGGACAAGAGGTTTATGTTCGATAGGGTTTTCGGCGGGGAGACAAGACAACAAGAGGTGTATATGGCAACCGCAAAGCCGTTGTTGAGTGGACTGCTAGATGGCTACAACGCTACCGTATTTGCGTACGGCGTACGCTTCCCAACCTGTTCTGACACCGTGCTGCTACTCAACACCTTATAGGCAACAGGTTGCGGGAAAACCCACACCATTAGTGGGACAGAGGCAGATCCAGGTATAATCTACCTCACCATGGCCGATCTGTTCCAGCGCATCGAGGACCGTAGAGATGATTGGAACACCGAAGTAGCCGTTACCTTTCTTGAGATCTATAACGAAGAAATTCGCGACCTTCTCTCCGAAGCCGGTACTCCTACCCCTCGCGGCGGTCTCCAGATCCGCGAAGACAAAGTCGTCAAAGTCGTCGGCCTTGTCGAGCTACGTCCTACTAGCGCGGAAGAGGTCAAACAGATTGTCCTCCAGGGTAACTCGCGCCGAACACAATCGCCTACTCATGCAAACGAAACTTCATCTCGTTCGCACGCCGTTCTCCAAGTCCATGTCACACAATCCCCGCGGACTGCCTCATTGACTGAACAGCGAACAGTCGGCACACTATCTATCATCGACCTGGCTGGAAGTGAACGGGCAGCCGCCACATCTAACATGGGTCAGCGGATGGTCGAGGGTGCCAACATCAATAAATCTCTACTTGCACTCGGTAATTGTATCAATGCACTCTGCGAGAGTGGCGGTGCCATTCGACATGTCCCGTACCGCAACAGCAAGCTTACACGTCTGCTTAAATTCTCTTTGGGCGGAAATTGCAAGACTGTCATGGTCGTTTGTGTGGCACCCACATCTCAACATTTTGACGATACCCACAACACTTTGCTATATGCCGAGCGTGCCACAAAGATCAAGACAAAGGTGGTTACCCGCAACGTTGTTAACGTTGAGCGGCACGTCGGCCGTTATGTCGAAGCCATCAATCGCCTCAATATCGAGGTTGCCGAACTCAAAGCCAAGCTCGCGGGAAGAATTAGCACCGAGAGCGATATTGCCAGACGCAAGAAAGCGGAGGCTGACGCCGAAGTCGAGCGCGCGAAACAGGACATGCAAGCGCGAATGGAACAGACACACGCATCAATCATCGATGGCGCGTCCTGTGCTAGCAAGATATCTGGCGCAGAAGACAAATTGTCTGCTATCCGTGCTCGTGTCACGCAGATCGACACATTGACGAGTGGTTGTTCACTCCCTCCCGACCTTGCAGCCGAGCGGGCCCTCTTGCAGGCTCTCGCTGGTCCAGAAGAACAGGCAGTCAAGTTGGACTCATCTTTAAACGCACGGCTTGCTCGCTCGCAAAATTCGCGCAACATTTTTGAGGCTACTCTTCGTGCAGTCAGCGAACGTCGCTCCGACAGACTCGAGGAATCTAGCATCAAATATGTCAAGGCGGATGCGAAATGGCGGAAGGCTGAAATGGACCGGGTCCGAGCAGAAGCTGAACGGGACGCTTTCAAGGAGTCTTTCCGTTCGCAAACAGAGTTGCTTGTGACCCTTCTCGGGATGTTCGGGCGATGTACGGCCGTTCTCAAGGAGGCTTCACGTGTTCTGAGGATAGCGATGGAGGACGGGAAAGGGGAACTTGAGGAAGCCGTGAATGCCATCACAACATCGTTGAGTGTCGCTGCAGGGAAAAATGACGACACACTTGCCGCTCTAATTGGACAAACCACTGCGACGTATGTTGGTCCAAGTGATGATATCCCCATCGAGGGGGTCGTCAGTCAACCCACCTTTCAACCGTTCGCTCGCATCACCTCTAGCTCGGCCCTAGGGCCCGTGGCCAAATATTCACGGCGGTTGTCATATAACAACGTTACATCACCACGAAAAGCGTACAAATCACCACGCAAGTCACTACGTTCCAGTACCGGCCAGTCGTTCCGTCGGGTTTCTGACAAGGAAAAGAAGGTTGTCCAATGGAGGGACGAGGCGGGGAAGGGGGATCTGGACGATGCGGGACAGAAGGAAAATCCTCCGACGGTCTCCATTATTTCGAGCGACAGCACAGAGAGCATCGGTTGCAGCCACTCGGTGGCGGGTTCAGAGAGCGAGTGGGAAGACGAGCGAACTGAGGATAGTCTCAGCCTCGGTTTCGTTGCGCTTCCCAATGCAAGGTCGACCGCATTGCCTTACCCGTCTGGACTATTATCAAATCCGCGATCTAGCTCTTGCAACCGCCCGAGACCCAGTCGTCTTGATCCTTTGTTCCTCAAAACAAAGGGCATGATGTCACTCGGATGCCTACAAGAAGCAGAGGAAAATGGCTCACCAGTCGGGCGAGTGCCGCCGCTATCTGAGAGGAGCATGAATCGCTCGGCCATCAACGATGACCTTCTCACCCTACATATCCCCAAGAAAGGCGAGCACAGCGATGGTCCCTCCCGTCGTGTTCCGACATCCACCTCGCGTCACGGTCTTGGTGCATCTTCCGCCAAGGGCACACGCAGGCGGTCAAACGTTGGTCCGATGCGTAGCGAGAGAATGCGCCGAAGATCAAGCATGATTCCAGAACCACCACCAACCGCGGATGAAATTCCCGAGACTGGCGGTCCAAGACGTGTGGAAATCATTGGTAGATCACCTGCAAAGCGACCGAAACGACTTTCTTTGCTGGCAAATGCGTCAAGGTCCTTGAGGGTCAAGGGGCCAAACCTGCTGTCTACTGTGACGGCCTTGGCTGTTCCAGGAGGAGATCCAAATACCAGTGTCAGCGCAGATACGAGCACGAGACCCATGCATTCAAGACCGTCATGGCGCTAAATTACTATTTTACACGACAGCACACTTGTTCCACCACTATCAGTCGAGGGCAGGGCTCTCGCATTGTACTTTGTGTATCATTTTATTGTCCTTCGCCCATGATTACCGTTTTTGTTTATACCCCACGTCTTCACTACGTGACGAACAAAGTGTCAGCAATCTGTTCTCTGCGGATTGTCTCCCCCATGTTATTCTAGATCTATGCACATTGTTATGTATCATCATTCATCTTTGTTCGCAATCATTCTGGAGATGGCGTTCGGAACGTTCAAGTGTTAATTGACTATGAAACGGTTCAAAGTGTCACATGAATGAATGAAGGATTTTTGGATAAAGATGAAACACCGAAACGAGTACAAGGTCAAATTATACGTTTTACCTCGAAGAACGACTATGTAAATCGTCAATAACGCGAGTACTGAGGATTTCAAAAGATTCACCTTTAAATAATATACTTGCCATGCAACAACCGAAAAGAGGACCACGGCTTGCAGTACAGACCACCATTTGACACGGTCGTTGGTAGACTCGGCAGTGTCACGGTGCCGCTTCTCACGCACGACAATGTATTCCTGTTCGTCCTTGACCGCCAGAAGCCCAATTGCTAGTGAGCGGATTTCGCGCTCGACAGGCGCAACAATATCCTCTATCCATTGCCTATAGTAAGTATGGGCAGTAGGGTAAAAAGCAGGCTGACCATCTTCCGAGATATATATAATGCCGTGGACATTGAAGCTATAGCATGCATCAAAATGGGCCCAAGCATGCCGATCCAGAATGCAGGGCACAGACCTAACTTCCTTGTCCGCCATGGTACTCATCTGGTTGGAAAAGCAATACTCGTAGCGGCCATCCTTCTGTGCTGTTATCGAGGTTGAGCCAGTACTTTGTCTGATCTGCTTCATCAAAATGTCTCCTTCCGGATCTGTGAGCTGCGAAAGATTGGATGAGCATGCGGGGGATGCATTGTAGACAACCCATACCCAGAAGTCGATATCGAGATGTCCACCTTCTCCGACTTGGTACGTGACGGTCATCTAGGATTGCCAATTAGAAAAAGCAACACGGTATGAAACAATATGCACCTGGTCATGTTCGTGAAGGTCCTCGAAGAAACACTCTTTTGTCGATGCCGGTATGTGAATCTTGTGTGCATAGATGAGAGCGGGAAAGAGTGCGAGGAACGAAAGACAGAACAGGGCAAGAGGGGAGGGAAGAAGTCGGTGCGGCATTGGGAGGATTCAAACAAACGAGAGGTTGCATACATATTCCATTCTTGGCCGAGTGAGGACCCCGGACACTTGCAGACAAGTTATGATAATTTCAATTGGATTTATAGCACATCGCAAAAGAGTGATCGTGATAATTCTTCTCTCCACCTTCGTTAGCAGATCTCCATAACCTTTGCTCTCCTCCACCTTCGCCATGGCAGATTTGAATGATCCTCTCGCACCCAAGGTCAGTTCTCAGAGTCACGACATCGCAGATCCCACTCAGCCCAACACCCATCGAGACAATCGTGCCATTCATTTCACGAGACCACCAATCTAACACTGATCTGACACGGATTACAGCAGGAAGAAGAGCCTGACGTTCATTTCGAGCCAATCATCCGACTTACGGAGCAAGTAGAAACAAAGACTCTTGAAGAAGACGAAGACATCCTCTTCAAAATGTAAGCGGGTGTTCGCTGTTCCCTTCATCGTTGATTCAACATTGTTGATACGATACCTTGCCAACTCTAGGCGCGCAAAGCTTTTTAGATTTGACACTGCTGGTAATGAGTGGAAGGAAAGGGGCACGGGCGATGCCCGTCTGCTTCAGCACAGAGAGACAAAGAAGGTCCGTTTGGTCATGAGACGCGATAAGACCCTCAAAGTCTGCGCCAACCATGCTAGTGAGTGTTCCATACCATTTCATGTCCACAGCTTCTCTAACGACACGCTCGAGTTACCTCTGATATGCGCCTCCAGCCAAATATTGGCTCTGACAGGAGTTGGGTGTGGAAAGTTGCTGCTGACTATGCAGAATCCCCACCTACATCTGAAACCCTTGCAATTCGGTTTGCAAACTCTGATAGTGAGCAGGGACGATCCCACAGGTGGTGTCACTAAGGCTGTTCTACAGACGCAAAGGAATTTAAGAAAATGTTTGAGAGGGCTCAGGTAATCAATGCAGGTGGCACGCCCCCGGGGGGGGAGGAAGAAGGGAAGGAGGCGGAGGAGGAGGAGGAGGAGGAGGAGGAGAAGGAAGGGGAAGAAGCTGAGAAGACAAAGGACGTTGCCTCAGAAGAGAAGAAAGAAGAGTGATCAGCGCACGAAGAGCGTGTCCAGTGCGGTATTCCCATAGTCTTCATAAGTACGCCTCGTTTACAGCGCCGTCCGCTTTTTCATCACATCCTCTCCTGTTTTCCGACCTGATAATGTAGACCACCTTGTTTCGCATTTACCTACAATTATCATCAAATACCAGAAAAACTGTTGCCTATATTCACATATTGACACTTTTGTTGTGCAATAGTCCGTTCTGTTATGTCAAATTGCGATGGGAGGGTTTCAATATCCACGAAGGGTAGATAATCTACACTCGTTGCTTTGGTGCTAGCTGTTCCTCATCGGCCCATGCTGCCCAAAAAGCTGGGCCGTCTCCACGTGACCAGTACAGAGCCTGCTTCTTACCGAGCACGACTTCTTCACTAATGAGCACATAGCGAACGGTCTAGTTGACGTCAGCGTCGACGGAATACGACCAGCACCGCAATTCGTACCGATCCCCTTCGCAAGACGTTAGATCAAACGAGAATGGAAGGCAACGGCCCAACGATACTTACGGAACTTCATACATCGGTTCTAAAAGTAGTGCTTCCTGTGTCACATCAGATCTTGCACGAATACGACGCGTACACTGTGTTGCAGACTGACCATAATCCCCCTGAGGCCCCTGGCACCACCACCCCTCTCCGCAGCCTTGCGACATATCTGGTCGAGGGCGGCACTCGTGAAGCGGATTTCCACGCCTGAGTAACCAAACAACGCGGTGTATTGTGAGATGAGGGAACCTCGAACTTCAGTTAGGATTCGTCGTAAATCAGGGATTGTAAGGGGAACGAGGCTCGTTATAGAGGGTAGACGCGAGACAAATTCGGGGATGAAGCTGCACTTTTGTGAGATGATAGAAGTAGGAAACAGAAGTCGGGCTTACCCGTATTTGACAAGATCTGTAGACGTCTGAGTCGGTGGAAGCGGAATGTGGGGAAAGTGCCTTACCTGAAGGCTCTACCAAATCGAGAATGTTGGGCGACGATCTACGGTTGGGGGTGAAGAATGGCAAAAATCCTCCGCTTTCGGTTTCGTCATCTTTCGGTGCGAGAGTGGCAGTAAAGCCAATAGACTACCATGTGCTGATGAGGTCTCTGTCACCAGTAAAAGAATCGGACCAGCCACATACGCCTTTCGATGCCCTTCGCTTCACCACAGTGTCCAAACCAACGAATGCGCCGCTCAATATGAATAAAACGTTTGATGTGTCGATATTGTACGTGTCTGGCCGTGCTGTTCGCGAATTAGTGAACACATCGATCAGATTAAAGGAAGGAAAAATGCCACTCACGTGGAGTGGGATTCTGGCCCCTTGCTCCAAGTCTGGGCCGTCCCTCTCCAGCTGTGCTCGGAGGCTCGTGCCCGGATGGTTTCCCCTGGACAGTGACCATGGATCCTTCCATCATACGTAATAAAGCTTGCTGTACACCTTCTCCGCCGACGTCGCGGGAACCTTCGATACCGGTACTTGTTTTGCGAGCAATCTTGTCAACTTCGTCAATATAAACTATCCCAGAGCTGTTTCGAACATGTGAGATGTATAACAGGCTGAGACGGGACGCTTCAAAGGTACCTGGCCCGCGCAGGGTCCCAGTTAGCTGCTTGCAGCTATATAAAGTTTTTGACATGCGTTGGTATTCCTTGATCAACAGCACACACCAGCCTCTGGATCGCCATTTCCACATCTTCTCCTACGTCTAATGTTAAGTTAGTGGAGGCCGGGGCATCTATAATTCGCAACTAACATCCTGCCTAGAACAGTTTTTGTCAGAGGATGAGTAGATAAGAAACGCAACACGGACTTGGGTAAACGATGTTGCATCGCTGACAGAGAATGGGACATCAAGCACCCGTGCTAATGTACGTGCCAGAAGTGTCTTGCCTGATCATAAGGGTCAATACGCTGCACTAGTCGATGTTTGTCGTCGGTTTTACCTGATCCCGTGGGTCCCCTGTGAAATCGACTGAGCGACTCCCGCCTTGTTGTAGAAAATTCGTGCTTTACATTACCAAGACGTTACTCTTTTCGAACAGAGGGCACGTATGCCGATGCTGCAGGGACAAATGGGGTAGCCGTTGGGGATGTGGATGTAATTGCGCCGACGTGACACCAAAGCGTGCTAGTGAACGCTCTTTGAGGCTATGCAAGTGGAGATGGTTGGGACATACCATCTGGTGCGTTGGCTATGTCCCACCCCTGCGCGTCTGGCTGCTCCTCGACAGCGGCGAGGTTCGCACGTACTCGATTGTAATGGTTGAACACGCTATAATTCGTTAACTTGCCTGACTGCCAAAAAGCTAGCGGGAACACGCACGCTACGGACAGCACCTTCTTGGCATTTTCCTGTCCAATAACGAATTCGTCGAGATATTTCACGAGCTGTACCGCGAGAGTGAGCTATCGCCTTGCCCGAAAGCTGAAAGAGCGACACCTGTCTCGGAGTTGTGAGGCTTGCTGAACGAACAAGATGATCATCCGACTCCTCTCGGGTAACGTAGCCATATGGTTTCGCTTGTGTCCGGAGACGACATGCGTGGGGTTGCAAGAAGCGAGCACGCCAAGTGAGATGTCTTCTAGTAGATATCATTACTAGACGGTGATAATGTGTGCGGACGTAAGCCGAGCAAATCAAGCACTAATAACAGGGTCACAGCCCAGTTTCCCACCCAAAACTTTTGAGATCAAAAGCCAGCAGACCACAACCACCCCTTCTCTCTACCATTATGGCTCGTTACCGCGAGGGTGAACATCGCAGTTCGCACGTAACTATTGAACGGAAATTCTCCCCAAGTCATGCTGAGCACGACCGTGACGACCGTTCAAGACGCAGAAAGGACCGGACCACGGGTGACCATGGAGAGGACGACCAAAGGGAAAGGAAGTGAGTTTCTGGATACCATTGCTCTCATTACTCAGCTCGGCTCGGCTCACTGTCGTTTAGACGAAAGCGTGGCAGGTCCGAGGAAAGGAAGGCCAGAAAGGCGGAAAAGAAGAGAATCAAGGAGGAGGAGGAGGTTCGTCGAGTCGCGGAGCTCAGCGTTTACAGTGCCACGGACAATCCCTTCCACGACGTCAATCTTGGACAACAATTTCGTTGGCACAAGAAGACAGAGAAAGAGAGGAAGCAAGGGTTGTCCCTGGCGGACGCACGGCATAGGGATGCTATTCGAAGGCAGGAGGCAAAAGAGGAGCTGGAGCAGTTGAACAGGAGAAGAGCAGCCAGGGAAGTAGAGCAGAGGCTGCGGGAGGAGGAGGAGATCAAGCTGAAGAGGTTAGCGGAATCTGCCCAGATGTCTGAGTGGATAGCCAAGGACGGCGAGTTTCAACTCCAGCAAGAACGTGCTCGTGCGGCAATTCGCATAAAAGAGAAGAGGGCAAAAGCTGTTGATTTTCTGGCACTTAATCTTCGCTATGTGCATCCTGTGAAAGATGAAGAGGTCAGTGCAGGCCTGGAAATAGATCTGGATGAGCCCTACAATATTTTCGACGTGCGTTTGGTTGCTTAGACGCGGACATTTACTGGCTGGGCTCATCCGAACCACAGAATTTGTCACCAGACCAAGTGGAAGAACTACACGACGACATTGAACGTTACCTTTCACTTGAAGAATCAGACATCAACATTGATTTCTGGACTGTATGACAAGGGCCGTTCTACTCATCGTTCTTTTGACTGACCTCGTCTCAGAACATGATGGTCGTCTGCAAAGATCGTCTAGACAGAATCAAGACTTGTCAGCGTGTGGGTGAAGCCGGTGCCGCTGTGGAAACGGACATCACCACGCTTCTTTCTGGCAAGAGCTATGAACACCTTGCTACTCTGCAAAAACAAATCCAGACCAAGCTTGCCAGCGGGGAACCTATCGACACTGACTACTGGGAAGGTCTATTAAAAAAGTTACTCGTATGGAAGGCTAAGGTACTTTCGGTTCTTGATAACTCGGGTTTGTCATTTAGATAATTTCTAGGCTAAGCTTAAGAGCTTGCATGAGGTTGTCGTTCGCAATCGCTTGGAACAACTCCGAAAGCACCAACGAGACGAGGCCTTGCAGGCACAAGAAGAGTTACTAGCGGGTGTTGCTCAGTCGGCTGTGCAGGGCGTGACGGATGCCCGCGTCGTTGTGTCTGCCAGTGCTCAGGGCGAACTCGACGTTTCTGCAGAGCATATTGAGCCTTACGATCGTTCCATGAGCCCATCCCTTATTAATGTCACTACGCTCCGACCTGAAGAACGTGAGTGTAGCGTTGTGACGGAAAGAGACGAGATACGAGCATTGGTGCGTTCCTGTAGGATGGTGGTCTTCAGTCTTCTTGATTCTTCCGCCTAGTTGGAACAACGCCGCGCGGTTGCTGCATCCCGCTATGTGCCAAAGGCCACTCAGGTTGTCCCGCGGGTGGAAGCGCCTGAGGTCGCAAGCGGTGCCGATCTTGTCTCCGAGGCTTTATACAGGGCGGAAGCAGAAAGAGAACTTGACGAAGAAGAAGAATTATTCAACCTCGAGGAAGATATCGTCCAGCCCATGACTTACAACTGGGAAGATAAATACCGTCCACGGAAGCCGCGATACTTCAACCGTGTGCACACCGGATATGAGTGGAATAAGTATAATCAGACCCACTACGAGTACATATCCTTAATTTGTGCTACGGGTACCGTGCTGATTTTTCATTTTGTAGTGTGGATAACCCTCCGCCGAAAGTCGTACAAGGCTACAAGGCATTTATTTGTTCCCGAGATGTAGGCGGCCAAGCCCCGTCTGACGTGCACTTTTCTAGTTCAATATTTTCTACCCGGACCTGATTGACAAGTCAAAGGCACCGACGTACAAGATTGTGAAGGAGTCAGGCAATGAGGACACTGTCCTACTGTACTTCAGCGCCGGACCTCCTTATGAGGATATTGCATTTAGAATTGTCAATCGAGAATGGGAATTTTCTCATAAACGGTGAGGGACACGCAAGCCTGTTTACCATAGCGCTGAATGTTCGCTAGTGGTTTTCGGAGCAGTTTTGATAGAGGTTGTCTATCCCTCTGGTTCAACTTCCGTCGTAATGTAAGCGTTCTCACTTCCTCAGTATATTGAAGTGTCCAACATTTCCTTAGTTCTATCGCAAGTAAATCGACCCTTGTAATCGGCATAGGATATGTATCTATGCTAGGCTCCACAATGTAATGTCGCCTTTTTTTGTTGCGCTTTTGCGGTGCTCACGACGTCGCATAAAACATCGATTGCGTGGTACCAAGTGGTCAAATGAATAGAAATGGACAGTTTCTCTTTTTTAGACACTTTGAGAGGGTGGCCATAGCAAATTACTTTGTTCTCTTGACGGTCACCCCACCGTCGCCTTTCTGCACATCATCTATTGATGCCCACTGTGGCTTTCTTTGTTGAGGCGGCAGTGCACCACCCCATTGTCTAACGAATCTCTTTGGACGCCACTGAGGCCAAAGCAGATGACAGGAATCGTGGTCTAAGCCTTGTACCACAACGTCAAAGCGGTTATCGCTTCGAAGATGAAGAGCAGTATAAAAAGGCTCCAGGAAATTCCCTCTCCCTGACCATCATATTCCCTTCCATTGTTATTCTTATGATTTCTAGGCTGGAGTCCTCATCAAGCGTCAAGGATACGAGTCATTTGGACCTCCTTCCGAGCGCGTGCCGCTTACACTCCCAAGGCCTCCCGATGCTTCCTGTGGGCGACTCATTGACGGATGTCTCCGACATTATACCTTGGTCATCTACCACCACCACCCCAATCGACTGTATATTCACAGATGATTTACCCCCCCATTTATCACATTCCCATTCTACAATTCATTTTAGTCGCGTGGCCATAATGGATTGCCACGATGTGGACGCGTGGACCAGGGAACAGGAAATGCGCGACACTAAGCCCAGTGCTGTGGAGGATCCATCCCCCCTTCGTTTCAACAGTGCTGTTTCAAACGACCGCTCTCTCGTGGACCTGGCCGAGAGTAGTTTCGCTCTAATGGAAATTCAAACCCGAGGACAGTTCCTTACCGCAACCGGGCTCGGAGAGGACACTGCTATCTGCTCTCACGAATGGACACTCCCCATCGGATCAGGGCTGGGGATCCTGCCTGCTCTGCCCGATGGCACCAACGATGCATCATCGCATGAAGATCTTGCCGAGGTTAGCCGCCGCGTTGGCGAGATCGTTGCCCACTATGGGGTCATCAACATCTCAGGGATGCTGCCGATCGAATCCACCGCTTCAGAATGCGTCCGCACTTCTGCCATCCACGTTCCTATCATCTCTGGTGTTGTGACTGCTGGAATATCCTCTAGTGAAAATGACGAGCGTTTGATCATAGCTTTGGCCAGTTGGACCTCCGAGTGGGTACATATGCTTGTTATCCAACCCTATCTCCAGGGGAGCTTCCGTTTCCAGTGCGTTATACGAGTTCTAACCCTTTCGGATCTGACTTTGGTGGGTGCTAGATATCAAGGGAACCCGAGCCAAGCATCCACTTCAGTTGCATTGCGGATACGCCGAGTGCTGCGAGATGTATACAACCCGGTGCAAGTCGCGATTCATGCTTTATGGCTAATCGGTATGCTCATGGGGAGTGGTGTGCGCGACAATATGTCCCTACCTTTCCTATCCGTTCCCTTCTTTTGGTACCTACACAACAATGGAACATTCATCGCAGAGGACTTCATGTTTCGCACTTTTATCACTTGCGCTATGATTGGCGACAAAACGGTCAACGACGTCACGCTCTCCACAAACACATGGTAGATAGTTCTCTACATTACACGTTGTATGAAACTGACTGGTTTCCAGGAACCGCTTGACCTGTATCCCTCAGGTTATTCTCAACGGGACCGAGAAATGCGCGCTGAATTGCCTCGAATGGAACATATCGATGACCCGGATCCAGTGGCAGGACACCATTATCTATCTCCGATCCTGCATCAAGATGGGCTCGGCCTTCGACCCCTTTGTTTACGATGGAACCTCTCCGTCTGGTATAATGGCCTGTTTTCTCGATGAACTGATTAACCTCAGTTACACGCATACTGCCAATGTGCCTTATCGAGGGTCACTTGCAGAAGGGATGCTCGCAGAGCAAGTAATCCAGCACTTCACCGGACGGAGGGTTTTCGATGTTGCCGAATGGTGTCCGGAGGATGATCCCATAGTCAACCGGAAGCCACAAACTATTGGTATTGCCCCTGGTGCTGACCAAACTTCGAGCACTCTCAAAGTTGGGATGACAGCAAGGGATTTACTTGGCTCGATTCTTGGGCCCAGTAGTGTTGAGAACTTGGCCTGCCTTGCGCGACCCGCGGGTACATCCTTCTACGGCTCGTTTGGTGCCATCGGAACTCGTCTCGCTCGCACCGTCGGGGTCACTAGTAAGTGACAAAAACGCATCATGGCTGGCGTCTCAAGATTAGCCTCTGATACACGTCGCCTCGAACTTGGCTCCCACTCAGCGGTACCCTTTGCTCATTGAGCAGATGAAGGGTTTCCCCCGCTTCGGCCCATCGTTCTTATACTAGGGGAAGTAAACCATGTGATTATTTTCAAAGCAAATCCTAGTAGGATGCTAGTGGCCACTCTGCGCAGGCCATCATTTGGGTTTCGGTCACTTGAATTAGTTGACCCCAACATCACACCAGCCCTCCAATTTTCTGCGCACGTACTTCATCCAGAATACGTACATACTGGTTTCTGTTGCTTGGAATACCGTTAGACGTGTAGTTGAGATCTGCTGAGCTTAGTCATAAGATTGTTCCCAGTGCTATACCACCAAAAGCACAAGGCTAGTCCGGTCACTTTCGCTCGCACAACCCAATACGTAGACATGTCCGATGCGCCTAACCTTGCTTCGAGGATGGACATCGACGAGGCCGCCATCGACGAAGGCCTTTATTCTCGTCAGCTGTGAGCATCTTGAGCTATCATCGCTCACCGCCCCGCCTAATCGCTCGTCCGATACCGCTCACTTTTCAGATACGTACTCGGCCACGAAGGTATTTCTCTAGCAAGCACCCGGGCTCCTTGTCACTGACCCCGCTCCCTCAGCGATGAAGAGGATGGCTACCTCAAATGTACTCATCGTCGGACTTCAGGGCTTAGGTGCAGAGATCGGTATGACGTGAATCCTTTTGCGACAGGCTCATTTTGACACACGACGTTATTTTCAAGCCAAGAATGTCTGCTTGGCTGGCGTTAAGTCAGTGACGTTGTATGATCCCGAACCCGTTACCCTCCAAGACTTGGGCACACAAGTGAGTGTCGCCCGTGAATAGATTCCATCATCTACACGGTTTTTATCAGTACTTTCTTCGCGAAGAGGACATCGGAAAGCAACGCGCAGCAGCCATGCTCCCTCGAATCTCTGAGCTCAATGCTTACGTACCAGTGCGCAATCTCGGCGGGAAGGTGGGCCAAGAGATAACCGTGGATCTTATCCAACCATTCCAAGTGCGCATGTGATCATTCATCTTTGCGCGAGTCTAACAGCAGCTAGGTTATCGTGCTCTGCCACGCGTCCTACAGGAAGCAACTAGAAATCGATGACTGGACGCACCAACACGGTGTCTACTTTATCGCAGCAGAAACGCGGGGTCTTTTTGGGTAAGCGATGAGCAGGTTGCCTTTCGGGTATATTCACAAGTGATTTAAGGTCTGTTTTCAACGACTTTGGACCCAAGTTTACCTGCGTAGATCCCTCTGGCGAGCAACCGCTGACCGGAATGATCGTATCAGTAGAAAAGGTGATATTCGATATTTTACTTGTGTCCCTTAGTTGACAGAAAAAATTCAGGATGAAGAAGGTTTAGTGACTTGTCACGATGAGGCACGCCACGGCCTTGAAGATGGCGATTTTGTGACCTTCACAGAAATACAAGGTATGGATGAGTTGAATGGTTGCAAGCCCCGAAGAGTGTCTGTAAAGGGGCCCTATACGTTCACCATTGGTGATACCTCCTCCTTCGGCGACTACATTCGAGGCGGAATCTTTAACCAGGTCAAGATGCCCAAGATTCTTGAATTCGTGAGTGTTGCTTCTATCCCTCTACAGGATAGCCTGACATTCATCGCAGAAATCATTGCGAGAATCACTGCATGCACCGGGTTTCTTAATTACCGACTTCGCCAAGTTTGACCGTCCCGCTACACTCCATGCGGGTTTCCAGGCGCTTTCAGAATACAAAGAGCAACGTGGTTGTCTTCCCCGCCCGCGGAATGCTGAAGATGCGAAGCAATTAGTCGCACTTGCAAAGAAGTTGGATAGCGATGCTGACGAAAAGATTCTTGGGGAACTCGCATACCAGGCGATGGGTGATATTTCTCCTATTACAGCTGTCATCGGTGGGTTTGTAGCCCAGGAGGTCCTTAAAGCATGTTCCTCCAAATTCCACCCCATGGTCCAGCACTTCTATTTTGATTCGCTCGAGTCGTTACCTTCGGTTCTTCCTACTGAGGATGACTGCAAAGCTATTGGCGGCCGATACGATGGACAAATAGCTGTCTTTGGAAAAAATTTCCAGGACAGGATCGCAAACCACCGCCAGTTCCTTGTTGGCGCTGGCGCCATCGGATGCGAGATGTTGAAGAATTGGAGCATGATGGGTCTCGCAACCAGTCCTCATGCAATGATCCATGTTACCGATCTTGATACCATCGAGAAAAGTAACTTGAACAGACAATTCCTCTTTCGCGCGAAAGACCTAGGGAAGTTCAAGTCAGAGGTCGCCGCCGCCGCTGTTACAGAGATGAACCCTGCCCTCAGGGGCCACATACTATGCAAGCAGGAGCCGGTTGGGCAAGCAACAGAGAGTAAGTAAAATCCAGAAATTGCCATGGCATTCGGCTCTCTCACGCACCAATAGATGTATTCGATGATGTCTTCTTTACGTTGCTCGATGGCGTCACTAACGCACTGGACAATGTCGCAGCTCGTAGGATTGTTTTTCTGTTGACCGCCCATTTTTGCTGACGTCGATCTCAGGTGTATACATGGACCAACGCTGTATTTTGTACGAGAAACCCCTACTAGAGTCTGGCACCATGGGAACGAAAGGCAACGTTCAAGTTGTTATTCCTCATCTCACGGAATCCTATTCGTCGTCCCAAGACCCACCAGAGAAACAAGCGCTATCCTGTACTGTCAAGAACTTTCCTAACGCCATCACCCACACCATAGAGTGGAGTCGACAAGAATTTGATGCTATGTTTGTGAAGCCCGTGGAGTCTGTCAACCAATATCTTTCAGAGCCCAGCTACTTGGAGAACTCCCTCAAGTACTCTGGTCAGCAACATGATCATGTCGAGCAAATAGTTTCCTATTTGGTGACCAATAAACCACTGACGTTCGAGGAATGCATCGTTTGGGCTCGCCTTCAGTTTGAAGAGAAGTATAACAACGCCATTCGACAGTTGTTGCACAGCTTGCCCAAGGATCATTTAACGAGCACGGGGCAACCGTTCTGGAGTGGTCCAAAACGAGCACCTGATCCGATTGTCTTCAACTCGGCGGACGTAAGTTCCCGGATAATGTGGTCCGAAAAACTAGTGACTTATGGAATTCCAGCCGACTCATCTGGCTTTTATCATTGCCGCTGCAAATCTCCATGCCTATAACTATGGGCTTAGGGGCGAAAACGACCCTGTGATCTTCAAGAAGGCTGCGGATTCGGTGATAGTTCCCGAGTTCTCTCCGAAGAGTGGGGTGAAGGTTCAGATCAACGAGAATGATCCAGTTAACCAAAGTTCTACTGGTAAGATTGGCGGTCGCGCATAAGCCTCCCCATATTAATGTTGGATACAGATCCAGAGGATATAAGTGAACTAATGAAAAAGCTGCCTCCTCCATCCTCTCTTGCCGGTTACCGTCTTACGCCGGTCGAATTCGAGAAAGACGACGACACCAATTATCACATAGATTTCATCACAGCCGCTTCTAATCTTCGTGCAATGAACTACAACATTCCCATTGCTGATCGTCACACAACGAAGCAGATTGCTGGAAAGATTATCCCTGCCATTGCCACAACTACTGCCCTTGTCGTCGGATTAGTGTGTCTAGAACTCTATAAGGTATGTATTTCCCGTTCTTCTGGATCATCCGCTAATAACGAGTTAGATCATTGATGGTAAACACAAACTTGAGCAATACAAGAATGGGTTTGTTAACCTCGCCCTACCTTTCTTTGGTTTCTCGGAGCCTATCGTGGCCAAGAAGAACAAGTTTGGTGACACAGAGTGGACTCTGTGGGACCGCCTAGAGTTCAAGAATGATCCCACTTTGAAGGAATTTATCGCATGGTTCAAGAGTAACCACAATCTCGATGTCAGCATGGTCAGCCAAGGTGTGAGCATGTTGTGGAGTTCCTTCACAGACCGGAAGAAGGTGTGTATTCACTCTCCAGGAGCGCGCGACTGTCAGATTCTAACATCTTCCTAGAGCGCAGAAAGGCTGCCAATGAAATTCAGCAAACTGGTAGAGCATGTAAGCAAGAAACCTATCCCAGCTCATGTCAAGCATCTGCTAGTCGAAGTTATGCTGATGGACGAGGAGGGTGAGGATGTTGAGGTAGGCCACATTCTTTTAGCTTCGAGTCTAGCCCTGATAGATGACCCGTAGGTGCCATTCGTGTTGATACGCATTTGGTGAAAGAAACGCGAGATGTACAACCGTGTGTATTGTAATAGAATGAGGAAATCACTCCAGTTTTCGATAAATGATCGGGCCAAGCAGCCAACAAGATTTTGCGGCGAAGCATGTGTTCCGGGAAATCAACAGGTTTAAAGTGCTCGTGACCTAAGTACCATACGAGTTCATTCCCGAGAGGTATATAACTACTTACCCATGAAGGCGCAGGCAGAACGAATGAGACAGCGAAGCTGCACTGCTCAAAGACGATCACAGTCCTGAAGATGCGGGCGGGCCGCGAAAGGATGCATCGGCAAAGGACCGAAAGCGACTGGCAGCGAAAAATGACGCGTGACGAAAGGAAACGGCGGAAAGACGAGCTAAATATTTTGTAATGTGGCTTGTTGATTTTCTGCATGTTTTTGTGGTTTCGTGATGCATTTCGAAGGGGAAAAAACGTAGCAAGAAGAAACAACGGAGATGGAAGGCACGAAACGAATTCGTCAAAAGGATGATTAGGTTAGCGGCGTGAAGGTACTGAACGAGAATTTGATACATCAACAATGAGACAGCGAACCAAGGGTCGTGAATGTTCAATCCATGAACAGCGATATGGGACAGGCAGATAGTCCGAGGATATCAACCCTTCTCCAAGCGACGTGGGTCGGTCTGGAAATGACCTGCATAAATAGCGTCTACGCGGTCGAGATGTTGAAAGATGATGAAACAAGTGCATGGTTCGCGAGACGGGATGGATATGTCTTCATAGCGAATGGATCCAGAAGTTGTAGAAAACAGAGCCGGAGGGGAGAGAAGTCCAGTATTCACAGGCCTCAAAAGAATGGGCAAGCATGGCTTAGAGAGCAAAAATTAGAGCATCGCACGCGTTACCGAGTGCAACGTTTATGATGGCGGAGCGAAACTGACACGAAACGAAATCTAGGCGCGGAAATCGACTAGCTATGGTCCGGGAAAGGCTCTTCAGGCCCGTATCCAGGTGGACTGATAATTCGGTGGGGGATGGGGAACAGCCGACTGTCTAGGTACGGCATAACCATATCGGTGCAGTGGAGTCCAGGAAGCCGTTGGTTGGGCCTGGCACCCGGATCCGTCAGATACCAAACGGATGTCACTGCACCTATAATCGAATCCTCCAAGTGAGTATCCACGGACATGGTTAGGACCGTAATAATTGGAAGTGCACAGGGACTGCGGATGCTGAACTGCGGAAGGGCCGCTGATGGGGGCCCAATAAGTATACCGTGGGATTGGAAGTGCGTTCACTGTGTAGTCGCGATCTGGATGATGTCCAAACGAAGCATACGGTAGGCCAGTCGTAGACCACGGATGATAAATGGTCGGAACCGCACCAACGTAGTGGGGAGCAAGAGAGGGCTGAACCGGCAAATACATCGATGCAGTACGGCCATTTGAGCGACAAATGGGCTCATCGCCGGCGGGGCTCCACTTGGCAGGAGGTGGCAAATTGATGCTGCCCTGAAGAGGCAATGTATGATGTTGGTGCAACGAGGCCACGGTCTGGGGATCGTTATGAAGCTCTGAACCATGACCACCTGAAGAACCTTCATTGCTAACGCGGCGCCTGGGCAAATACTCTTCTCTGAGCGGACCATCCTCATCCAAATTAATGTCGAGTGTCTCCGACTCGCGCGAGACAAAAGAAAGCCCAAACTTCTCCTCGAGCCTCTGTTCGACGCCAAGAAATATTGGCTCGTTTATGGAATGTCCCAACGGAGCCTCCATAATTTCCTGGATGGTTTTGCGAATGAGCCCATTGGGGTTGGACGCTGGGCGAGCAATGGGTTGAGGGTGAGCTGAAGTTAGGGAATGATGGTATGAGAGTAGGTGACTGAGCCACTGGGACCAGGCAGATGACGAAATCGACAGATCGTATGAAAGGATGTCCAAGGCGGAGTACTCGAGTTTGTTCAGTAACTGCACAGGGACATTGGAGATTGTGTGCCTACAAGGGACATTAGTAGGGATAATACGCCATCTTTAAGAGGTGCTGACCAAGTCTTGTTGGAAAACGTATGGTCGTCCAGCCACTTATTTGCCAACATGCATCCGAGAACAATCAGCCTGAAGGTAGCGGTGCCCTCAAGAGATCCTCGATCGGCAACGTCACGCGTGTCACTGAGCAGCTCAACTCTAAAACGCCGCTCCTTGACGTGCTCTGGACCTAAACAGGGTGCACCAAAGTAGACAGGCAACCGCACGATATACCACAACGCTAGCAACATTGCGGACGGTTGGAGCAGGGTTGACATCAACAAGGAGTGCACTCGGGCCGTGAGGTACAACGGCATGGGCTGACACAGCTGGGGCACATTAGGAAATCTAGCAACATTGGTCAGCATATAATGATATGAATGGATAATAACAAACCCACGTGTAAGGGGCGATCGTCTGGGGGAGAACTAGCACGTTCGTGCAAACCTTCCACACATATGAGACCAGCCATTCGGCCATGGGCTCGGTGAGTTGCTTGTGAATTAAACCTGTGGTCTGCAGATAGTTACGCGAGGCGATAGCGGAGTCTTCCTTGGCCTCCACGTAAGGAAAAGGGCGAAGGTAACAAAACTGAGACCCGCAACTGGCTGAGATGGGTAGGCGCAGTTCCTGCGATCCTGAGGGCACAAGAGAGTCATGGAGAACTGTGGCATCCGAGGCAGCCACCGCCCGATCGACATAATCACCGAAAGGTGTGACTGGTTCGATGGGGCTCGAGCCTATATCACCATTCGTCATGTCAGGGGAATCATCTTCTAGAATCGGTGCGAAGAGACCACTATCATCCCCGAGATACACATCCGAAGCATGAGGCCACGCGCGCACACCGTAGACGTCCCCCCCAATCAGCTCTGGCGGAACAGGAGAAAGACAGGTCCCAAGCTCGTCCGACGGTGTCTCTTGTGTGTGCCTTGAGCCAACAGGTTGGTCGCAAGGAAGAGGGTTGCGTGAAGGCATTTCCAAACCACAACTCGGCGGCAGGGTGTTTAGGGGCGGAATACACGCTTGCACGTGGGCTCCTTTAATGGCGGGCGCGTCAACCGCGCCAGCCAACCCTTTAGAAAAACCCTGGGGGACCTCTGTGGGGGAAACGGGGACAGAATCGTTCTCCCAGACGCAGCGGACCTTGGTTCGCCTCCAAGATGGAAGAGAGTTGATCCACTGTTCACGACTGCTGAAAGAGGGTGGTGGACCTGTCGGAGACGAGGGAAGCGTGTGCTTCAGAAGGTGGAAAATGGAAGAGGGAGGATTTGTAAAGCCTGTAGACTTGTTACACTTGTGGACGGGGTGCGCGGTAGGGACAGGAGGGACTGGGACAGGCATCTGCAGATGGGGAAGGACTGAGGCTCGACTGCCAGGTGCGAAAGCGAGGGCAGGTCGATCTCTAGAGTAAATAAGCCTGGCTCCTTGGGCGGGGGCGAAGGCGGAAAGAGTCGTAAGGTGAGTCGTTAAAAAATCTGGGGAAAAGGAAGAGTAGGATAGGATAAAAGAGGAGACAAGACCGCAGTCGAAATGGCTAACGCGCAGCAAAGGCGTGCCTTTTGAAGTGCTCCAGAGGGGGACGATGACCTGGGGAGCGGGAGACGCTGCCAGATGAAGCCTTGTACCGTGGGGGAGGTGGAGAGAGTGGACGGTGCGGGCGATGACCACGTCTAATCTTCGTTGTCGATCCCAACGACGCCGACGCTGTGGCAGACGATGAGCCGAGCCAGAAGAGAGAGTTGTTGGCAAGAAACGAGACCGACTGCGAGGTCGATCCACAGCCAAAACGATCCTAACGAAACCTCGCTCTCATTTTTTTTGGTTAAATATTCACCACCAAAAATTACGTTATAATTTCCCACAACTAACCCACGGAACACCGTGTGTGTAGTTAGGTACATTCCCGGCCTTGACTTGGCTCAGCTGATCAGTCCTAGATTGGATTTCTATCACTTTTTAAACATACTCGACAGCGGATTTAGTCCCAAGTCGGTGTTTGCCCTTGTTGAATCTTGTTGAATCTTCAGGACTTTAACAAACACCAACTGCTACTCATCCTGGCTGCTATTACCACTATGGTGTTCGCACCCCCTCCAGGAGGTGACATGCAAGATAATCCTGCAAACATACAGCAAATTGGCCTGGACTCCATCACTCTTGGACAGCTCAGGGCTATGGTCACTTCCGCGCCCAAGCCCAAGGCATGCAAATACGTATCTAGTACACCCATCGCTTGTTGACCGCGCGTATGTTTTACAGCAATCATTTTATGACTTTCGCTATGATGACGAAGACACCGTAATGAACGAAATTGATGAATTTTACTCGTACGTAGAAATGCCGCAGGTGGCGGAAAATCTGAAAGCTTGGCAAGGTTCATTTCCTGGAGGTAGGCTTCCCAGCCGATCATCGCCGCTCACACCAACTCTACTTTGCTCTAGAATGGACAAGCCCCGAAACCACAGACGTGCAGAGAAAGACTCATGTAGAACTCCTCTTGGAAAGTCTCGAGCATCGTGATGCCGAAATCCGATTTACGAATGCCCGTCGCCTCTTTTACGTGCTTCAAGGTCAATTTCCTCCTGAACCGCCGCCAGAATACTCATTCATGTCGTGTCCCAATTAGGCACGTTTGCGGAAACTACGTCTCCGGAACACCAGCTCCACTGGATTTACGAAAATTGCAAGGTAGTCCACAGCGCTAACGGCTTGAATACAATTCTGGAATCCATCAAGATTGCCAGCCAAAAGCACGATCTACTTTGGTATGGATCTGACCTCGTGTTTCTCTAACCTTTTCGAACCACACCAGTTCGCTTTCAGATGCGGATGCAGCTCACTTCCAGATCACTGCTGCAGAAAAGGCCGACTTCTTGGAAGAGTTTACCACCGAGATATCAGTCTACCTCGGGATGATGTATCATTTAATTGAAGTTTTCAAGGAACGGGATGATTTCGCGGATGAGCTCAGTAAGCATTGTCCAGTCATTCTCAACCTCGCGGATTCCAATGCTAAGTATGCCCTACAGTGAGCATGGACCCTCCTTTGCCCGTCTATCTGTTCAATGTCGTTTCCGGTCTCAAAGACAAGAGCGCGAAGGGTTATCCAATCAAGAAGGTGCGAGACTCCCTTTACCCAAGTGCTGGATATTCTCATATCGCTCACAGCTCCTTCTCGTCCTGTGGAAGGCTTTGCTTGCATGCTGTGGCGGGGTTAGAGAGTTAGCGCGTGTTAAAAAGCTTGCCCGGGAGCTTGCGTCGCTGCCGCTAGTGCCCGACGAAGGTAAATTTACTTTGTCCAAGCGTCATCAGTCGATTTAACCGCATTTCTAGCCGTCGCTATAAAATGTACTCCGTTCGATCTCGAAGCATTCCATCAAGAAACTTCTGTCAAGTACCCGACTTTCACACCTCCGCCGGTCCCAACTATCCGGTGCACGGAGACTACTCAACGGAAATCCACTCTATCATTCTGCACGGTGAAATTAGCACAGGCATATTCTCCCATTCCAATTCGCCATCACTATCACCATGATGATCTAGAACATCAGTCACCGATGTCCGCTAGCCTGAGTCATGCATTCCAGCAACAGTCTCAAAACACAGGGTTTCGTCCCAGCCCACAGCCTGCGACGCCTGCGCCCTCACCACCGCCCTCTCCAAAACCGAAAAAGCAGCAATATCAGACTGATCAGAATAGACCATTTTTGTTCCCGTTCTCTCGTAAAAGCCGTTTTGGCGTGAATAATGTTCGGTTGGTCCCCTTCGCCATTGACGAGGCGGACAAGCTGTACAACCGACACATGTATGTGAGTCTCTCACTGTGGCAAATGTGGCGCACGAGGGAGGAGTGCATGACTGCAGAAAGCGGATTGGAACATCTACCCGGATCGGAGGGTGATGCTGAATCCTCCAAGACAACATCGGTGGTAAGCTTTCCCGGTCATTTCCCAATGCTGTTGGTTGTCTAACATCCATCCCAGGATCCTGAGAATGCCGAGGCACTGGCCGACGTCGCGTTGCTTGATGCCAAAATCGCGGAGGCCGAGGTGGAAAGCGCCGATGCCAAATCAAGCGCGGAGGAACGAAAATCCAGAGAGATAAAGGAGGATCTCAAGCGCTTAAAGAGAGTCGAAGTAATCTATGTAAGCATAAACCTAACATTGCCACTGAGCGCTGGAGTTAACTCAATCCCAGAGCTCCGTTCTCCCGGTACTGTCGGGCTGGGTACTCGTGCTGCTGAAATTGTTGTTGGCGACCGTTTCGGCCGGAACGGGTCAACAACAAATTCCCCAGTCTTCTACCTCTTCAGTCTTTCCGCCTGGAGTGGCTTCGCGTAAGTCGATCGGTCCATTGGTTACTCGTGTGTCCCGTTCACGGCTGTTATGTAGCATCCGAGCAACCTCCCCCCCCTCCACCCACTCTCGATGACCTCGATGTTACCCGACACCGCGAGATTACGTCCAAAGCGGTTTCTGCTATCTTGTTACTGGCATTAAAATGGTTCAAGGCATCTCGTAAGTATCTCATTGAAATTATACCCAAGCGCTCATGGAAATGCATATGGCCAGATGCGATGAAGTTTCATCACCTCGGTCAACTCTTACTCGATACAAATTGTTTGCTTCTCATCTTGAAAATGTTCGGTTTGCAAGAAGTTTCAGCATCAGTCGTCTCCAAGGCTGATTCCCCTGATCATAAGTAAGCTCAAATCATAATCTTGGGGTCCGTCTCAAGCAACAGGCACCAGTTTCTTCCGATACTGCCAGATTCACCATGCGCGCGTTGCTCCACGCACACAGGAAGAGAGAGCACGTGCGGCTTCCCATATCGTTTTGCAATCCAAGGCCCTGCCGAACGGCCAGAAACATGAGGAAGAAGTGGAAATGCTCACTGAATTTTCGTGGCGCAACTTCTTCTCGGCCATCAATTTTGCAAAGATCATGCAAAAGCTGTCAAAGAGTCGATCGCACCGCATATGGATGTTAGTTCAATACAAGAGCTCCGTGAGTGTGGGGGCGTGGAACAAAAGGGCACAGTTGATCCGTTCAGTATCTAGGCCGTACTCAAGCGAGTGCTTCGTGTCCCTCATCCAATGTTACAACTCCATGTTCTTAAGCTGATCAAAAGTCAAGTACCCTTTTGTGGTCGCAAGTGGCGACAATGTGAGGAAGAATGTTGCGTCTACTTGCCAGGGATTCTGATGGCTGGACAGCGAACATGAAGGTCATTACTTCTATTTACCTCAATTGTAGACCCGATTTGCGCGATGAATGGCTCACTGGCAATGAGGTGGATGATGTTTCTGATGCTCAGGTAAGCATTTCCACCCGCCACCTGACAACTTGCAGTTCGCTCACATTAATACACAGGCGCAGGAACAAGCTCTCCGCCATTTGGTCAAGTTTTGTAAGCCATCCTTCGTACACAAGCGATACCTAAAAATTCATAGCAATTGACAGACAACAGCAAACGGTATGGTGCACAAGCTGCGAACCAGCCCACCCAATCCCACCGTCGTTCAGTCAGCATATCCCATAACCTGGAGGGTTTGCCTCCTGGCTTAGACCTCGGAAACATGATTCGACCTCTTGGGACTCCGAATATTGTCGAAGCCGATGTCTTCCCGCCTCTCCGCTCACAAGCACCTGACCCGTCGATTTTCTTACCGTATACCACGGAAGACCTCGCTTTTGAGGAAGAGTATGAGGAATACCTGTCTGATTTAGGCTGGTCGGATGAGCAGGTACCTCCACTCCCTTCGGCTTCGAATTCTGCGTGGCATCGGCTTCCCGAATTTGTATCCAATATGACGGACAACATCAGCGACAGCGAAAGCGTCGTATCTATTGGTGACCTTGGCGATGACGCAAGGTTAGAGGGTAGAGAAGATCGCGACGTTCCTGATGAAAACCTAAACGATTGGGAGGTAAGGTCATTGTTTCCTCAATCCATGGGGTTTTTACAATTTCTCCCGTGGTGACCAGCACATGAGCCCCAAAACCATGGCCGCTCTTCCAAAATCGCCCGCCGGGAACCGACGATCGAGCTCCGGAGCTGGTCTTCGCCCTGTACTACCCTTCGGTTTGGACGATGGGAGTGCGGTTGACTTAGAGGACGAAGATGAACCCGAATTGGGTCCTATGCCGAGGGAACAGTCTGGTCCTTTTGCTTCAGGTGGCGGGGTGGACGAAGTCGAGTATGCTTATGGGTATGTTGTGACACTCAACCCCAGATTCCTCCGGGCTCAACTCGTTCCAGCGTTTAACGCTTCGCCCGTCATTGGGTGGGCCTGCATGCGTGTTCAATCTATGATATACTATAGTCTACACACATTGCTCCATTGTTACTCCACACGAATTTTACGTACTTACATTAATGGCAACCCGCTGGCTCAAGGAAGCTTCACGATCCATGCTCAGAACGACCTCATGAGATTGTGCTGTGCAATCTGTGGGTAACCGCATTTGCAAAGTACTTCAAAACAAACCCTTCAACCTGGAAACCGCCCATGGTGTACCAGCTTCATAAAAATCCATTGGATACGCTGTTTTCTTCGCTTCTCCTCCATCGGTTCCCCCGATCGTCCATCCATTCGCTCGTCCCAACACCACATTCGTCTCGTACGGAGTTAAAAGGGGCCGAGAAAACGCATAACCCCAATCGATAGATAGTCTTGGACACGAGGTTTGTATAAACGTGGATATATACGGATTGAACAGCGAAAGCTTCGCAGGCGACAACTCGGAGAGTAAAATTGGTACATGGGGAATAGAAACGCGGGACGTTGAAAGTTGATTTGTGATTGCCTGGAGTTGCTTGAAGCTTCCTTGACGTCCAAGCGTTCCCAGGATAACACCCCACAGCTGTGGGTGTTGTGCTGGACCGGAAAGTTCGACTAGGGGATCCGGCTGAATCGGATCTTGTGGAGGAAGAGAGGTAATGCTCTCGCGAGCGGATTGGACAGCCCGGTCTCGAACTCTTCGCATCTCATCATAATTATAACGTTCTCGAGTAAGTTTCTTCGAGTAAGGGTCATACCGGAACGCGGGAACAGTAGGATTCGCGATCATGATTGACTCGAGATGAAAACGACCATCTCCGACATATCTGTACTAATTTAACCAGGGCGTGAAGCCAAGGGTGAGAGACGTACAACAGAGCGTCGACTTCATTGAGAGACGGAGCTGTGCAGCCTAGAATTTCCCCAGGAGATAGTGGTTTTGAGCGTGGGATTATGGCTTCGTATCCACCAGCCCAGCGACTGGGTTTCCCGTCTGAAAGCAAGCTGGGTGTTTCGTCGGGCTGGTATTTCAAAACGAGGTCTTCCTTGAGCTTTTGTAAAGCTGAAACGAACTGGATAGTTGAAACCAATGCTAGTCGGGTCGGCTCTCGTGATGTCCTTGGGCGCTGCTGAGCATTCTCATTCTCTGGAAAATCGTTCGGGGATGGTGAGCCTTGGATGCAAAGGTACCTCGTTTTCCCTATTTTCCGGCCCGCAGGTATACTCGTCCCATTCTCCTCCGAGTCCATGAGCTGCTCGTAGAATGTAACGCGGTCACTTGGGAAATTCTGGCGAACGGTGTCCACGAGATGTGTGAGGTCGATGGCTATTTCGACGAATACATAGAGCGTCTTAATACTGGTTTGGTCGATCGGTACTAGGATGTGGCAAATCAAACGGGTAGTTCGCCCATCTGGACAAGAAAACGAACCAAGGCAACTGTGCCCATAATGGATGAGCATATCGCAACCCAAGGCGACCGCGGTATAGTCGTCAATGCAGCATGCTCCGTATGTAACGTCACCCATGATGACGGTCAGTGCGTCAGTGAACCTGTTTTTGAGCAAGCAATTGAGATGAGAAATATTTCTGTGGACAATGTGATCACCGCTCGATGATGTCTGCGATTGTGCATACAAACATCTGGAGACCCTCGGGCATCTGAAGCGCAACCATCCTGGCTTTATTCTTGCGAACATGATGGATCGTCTTGTGGATTTCAAAAGAGTAGTTTGGGGGCAATTGCTTGATCGCTTGGTTGAGGAGTGGGTCTGTGAGGATTTCTTCTGGAATTTGATTCACGAACTGAGCTGGTGCAGAGCTGCGCTTTGATAGCACGGTAGATTTCGACCCTACGAAGCGCTTTCTACATTTTGAGACGTTGCTGGAGTGTTTCTGTTCTTCTGCCATCGCGATTCGTGACTGCTAAAGGTTGGGATGAAAGATCACGTGGTAAACCGCCTCTTCTCCTCTTACCACTTACGTCGGTCAGGACAATGGCACTCCCCGACACGGGTCGGTGCGCCATGAGAGGCTCTTGCGGCTCCAAGGGCTGGTTCGGACAGCAATTACCATGCCCTTATGATGGTCCAGCGGTTGAGGTATGCTGGCTCCGTTTCTCCACAGGATAAGCTGACAGTTCCGTCTGTAGCCAGAGAACCAATATGCTAGGGATCTCCTCGTCTCTGTCTGTGGTGCCGACTATGCGCAAGGACCGGTTTGTTGTACCTCAGTCCAGGTCGAGACGCTACGAGATTCTATGACGCAAGCAGAGCCCCTCATTTCATCCTGCCCAGCCTGTCGCAACAATTTCAGGTCGTTTTTTTGCTCGTTTACCTGTTCGCCACAACAGCACAGTTTTCTGAACGTAACCGAAACACAGAAGTCCGGCTCTGGAGAGACTGCAGTCAAATCTGTGGACTTTTTTGTCGGAGAACAGTTTGCTTCGGGTTTCTATGACAGCTGCAAGAGCGTCCAGGTCGGAGCTACCAATGGATACGCCATGGACCTTATCGGGGGGGGCGCAAAGACATATTCAGAGTTCCTCAAGTTCCTAGGAGACGAGAAAGACCTCGGAAGTCCTTTCCAGATCAACTTTCCCTCTGCTACTCCCCCACAAATCACTCCTCTAGAGCCACTCCCAAGGAACTGTGCAGATGACGACCTGGCTAGTCGATGTACTTGCATCGACTGTCCGACCGTCTGCCGGGCGCTACCCGAGGTCCCCATTCCGGGTCGAGAGCCTATTTGCCACGTTGGTCTCCTCACCTGTTTGTCCTTCGTGATGATACTAGCATATTCTCTCGCTGTCGCATCGTTCCTCTTCGGTTATGTTTTGCAACTTACGATTCGGAGGCGGAAGGAAAAGAGATACGAACGCGTAGCTCTGTCTGGAGACGCTGCATCATCCACCATGTCACCCAGGTTGCATACTCGCGGATTGGTGGGGGCCATATCACTTTCCCATGATCAGGAAGAGTCTTTGGGGGCTCCGTCCACGGAATCCAGACCACTCGGTCGTGGAGCGTCACTCCTGGACCCTATAGGAGCATCCCAACCGCGACAGTATCGTTTGAATACTATATTGAGACGTGGTTTCTACCGCCTCGGTCTTTGGGCAGCTTCGTCGCCTTTCCTAACGTTTTCGCTCGTCTTTGTGGTGGTTGGGTTGCTCAATCTCGGTTGGAGGAAGTTCGATATAGAGACCGATCCGGTCAGGCTATGGGTCGCCCCAGACTCCAAGAGCAAGATCCAGAAAGAGTTCTTCGACGAGCATTTTGGACCATTCTACCGCGCTCAGCAGGTCTTTGTTGCAAATGCTCGGAATCTTACTCTGGAAAGCCACAGTGGCACGTCACTCATGCCTGTTCCTTTCGGCGTCCTTTCTTATGAACATCTCGATTATTGGCTCGACGTCGAGAGAGATATCCGTGCTCTCCGGTCCCATCCACATGGTTATCGCCTCACGGACGTATGTTTCAAGCCTGCAGGTCCACGAGGCGCGTGCGTTGTGCAGTCGATTGGCGCCTGGTTTGGCAATGATTTCAGCGATTATGATGAGCTAACCTGGGCGGACCGTGTGACGCACTGTGCACGATCACCGGTTGACTGTTTGCCTGACTTCCAGCAGCCGCTTGGTCCGCAATACGTGCTTGGTGGTGTACCCGAGAGCACCCAGGGCACCCCATCGTATCTGGAGGCCGAGGTACTTGTTGTCACATACGTCGTATCAGATTCCCTGGACAGTACCGAGCAATCGAAAGCTATGGAGTGGGAAGAGGCACTCAAGGACTATTTGCTCGATCTTAGCGAAAGAATTTCATGGGAAGCTGGCCTGCAGATCGCATTTTCTACAGGTGTCTCACTTGAGGAAGAAATTAGCAAGAGTTCCAACACCGATTTTAAGATCGTTGCACTCTCATATCTTGCGATGTTCTTCTACATATCTGTTACGTTGGGCAGCGGGATTGCAAGGCGAGAGGAGGATGGCCTCGTGACATCACTGTCGCAATGGGCTCAAAACTTTCCTCTGTTGTTCAGCCGAAGAACCATTGTATCGTCTTCCGCATCCATCGATTCAAGCGCTACGCCCCGCATTTTCCCCCGCTTGCCTCGCAGCCTCTTCATAAACTCCAAGTTCACACTCGGCCTTTTTGGAATCGGGCTAGTCATCCTCTCTGTGTCCTCCTCGGTCGGCTTTTACTCCTTGATCGGAGTGAAGACAACGTTGATTATCGCTGAAGTTATCCCCTTCCTCGTTCTGGCGGTCGGCGTCGACAATGTATTCATCCTGGTCCATGAACTTGATCGCCACAACTTGATGCACGGCGCAAATGCCTCAGTGGCATTACAAGGTGGTAGTTCGGCAATGCCACGTTCGCCCACTCATTCTCATCGTTCGCCATTTGAGTCTACGCAGGACAGCTCTGTGGATGACAGGTCTCTTCCCGTATTTTTGTCTCCGGAGGAGCGTGTTGCGCGGATGCTAGCGAAGATGGGTCCGTCAATTCTACTCAGTACAGTTACGGAAACTGTGGCATTCGCATTGGGCGCTCTGGTTCCCATGCCTGCTGTACGAAACTTTGCGCTCTATGCCGCGGGCAGCGTACTTCTAAACGCATTCCTTCAAGTTACAGTATTTGTCAGCGCACTTGCGCTCGACTTGAGGCGGGTTGAGGTAAGTAACAGTCTGCTATGGGAGGCTCGACCATATCACAGTTTTCAGGCTAGTCGCGTCGATTGCTTCCCTTGCATGCGACTTCCCTCCCGTATCGCATTGCCTGATGCTCCGGCTGGGTTAGGTACGGTTGCCCGTTTTATTCGTAGGCACTATGCACCATTTCTCTTGCGGCCGGCTATAAAAAGTGCTATTCTCATCATATTTTCTGGGTTATTTGTGCTTTCCGCGATATCTATCCAGCATATAGAACTCGGACTGGGTAAGCGGCGCTTGCATCTGTTCGATTCTCTACTGAGATAATGCATTAGACCAGAGACTTGCTTTACCTTCAGATTCGTACCTTAATGCATATTTCGACCATGTGGATGCCTATCTTGATGTCGGACCCCCTGTGTACTTCGTCTCGCAGGAGGTCGATGTTAGTCAACGGGCAGGTCAGCAAGAACTTTGTGGTCGTTTCACTACTTGTGATGATTACTCGATTGCCAATGTTCTTGAAGCTGAACGCAAGAGGCCAGAAGCTTCCTTCATCTCCCAGCCAGCTGCCTCTTGGATCGACGATTTTCTCAAGTGGCTCGATCCCGCCATGGAATCTTGTTGTCGCGTCCGTAAGACCGACCCCTCAAAATTCTGCACCCCTAGAGACTCCGAAGGATTATGTCGGCCATGTCTGTATGGCCAAGACCTTGCGTGGAACATTACTATGGTCGGACTTCCCGAAGGAGAAGAATTCATGCGCTATCTCAATCAATGGCTTATCTCTCCGACCAGCGAAGAATGCCCTCTCGCGGGAAGAACATCATTTGGCACAGCCCTTGCACTCGACCAAACGGGCACAGGTGTGGTTGCATCGCACTTCCGCACATCCCATACTCCGCTCAAGTCCCAAGCGGACTTTATCAACTCGTTCGCAGCTGCACACCGAATAGCCGACGAGATTTCGAATCATATCGGGTACAAAGTCTTCCCCTACTCTCTTCACTACGTGTTTTTCGACCAGTATGCCCACATCATTACCATCACACAAGAAATCCTTGGACTAGGATTGGTGGCCGTACTGGTCGTCACCGCACTGCTCCTTGGTTCATGGAGGGCTGGGACCATCGTCACGGGCGTAGTTGCATTGACTATCTTCAACGTGATGGGTGTGATGGCGGTGTGGGGTATCAACCTGAATGCGATCAGCTTGGTAAACCTTGTCATCTCACTTGGTATAGCGGTGGAATTCTGTGCCCATGTTGCGAGGGCGTTCATGAGCGCAGGATCCGGCTTGCCAGCAGATTTCCCATCGGGACAGAAAGAGCGAGATGAAAGGATGTGGACTGCATTGGTAGATGTCGGTCCTTCGGTAAGGTCTTTCTGTGATCCATTTAGCGGTGAGCTGACGGACAACCGGATTCCTTAGGTCCTTTCTGGAATCACTTTTACCAAGCTTATTGGAATGTCTGTCCTGGCTCTTACCCGCTCACGGCTTTTAGAGGTGAATTTTCCCGCAATACGTGCCCGCCATGTTTCTTCGCCACTGATAGGTAGCCAGATTTACTACTTCCGCATGTGGGTAACTCTGATTGTTTCTGGGGCGATGCATGGTTTGGTGTTGTTACCGGTGGTGTTGAGCATTGCGGGGGGCCCAGGCTTTGCACAGCAGGAGTTAGATGAAGAGTGGATGTCTACCGCCATCAGGAATGATGCTGAATATGGGTGAGCAGTCATCCAGTTTTATCTATCTATGGATGATATATCGTTTTGCTAGACCCATTCTTGCTGACGATTCATCAATTGCAAGTAATTGAGTCTGGAAGGGTTTGAAATAGATACAGGCACTCAGTATAATTTTGCGCGCAACCTATAGTTATGATACCAAGAAATCAAACAGACTACGCCGGGGACCGGGACCTACTATCTCTGATATCTTCCCTACTGTAGCTCCTCCTCCCCCGACTAACGGACCTAGACCGAGACCTACTTCGAGTGTACCTCGAGTATGACGAATACGATGGGGAGCGTGAACGAGTTCGCGAACGCGAACGTGACGGAGTCAAGGAGCGGGAGCGGCTAGATCGCACTGAATAGCTCCTGGAACGACTGCGCCGCCCCCTTGCATACCCGGTACCGCCACGTTCGTAGCTTGGTGACCTCCGTCTCGGTGGAAGGCGGTCGCCACGTCTGATTGGTGAACGCGAACGAGAGCGAGAAGGGCGGTAGGTATCTCTTGGGGGAGGGCCACGGCGGCCATAGCCTCTTAAGCGTCGATATGTGTCCACATAGCGCGGAGGCTCGTATCCTCGCCTGCGTGGCGGCGGGGAACGCGTACGCGAATGAGAGCGTGAACGCGTGAAAGATCTGCGGTCCCGTCCGTTGCGCACGGGACGCAAACGCGAGCGGGAGCGAGCGCGGATGGGAACGTTAGAGAGCTCCACTCTGAGAACGAGACCGTCCAGTTGACCGCCATTCATGTGGGACACCGCTTTTTGTGCTGACAGTGAATCCGCATATTCCAGTGCAGCCTTGCCTCGATTTTGACCAGCTAAAACAAAAGGGATTGTGAGGGGGGAATACATAGAAACGATGCATGGATCATACACTTTGTATAGAGGGGAAGGTCTACCCTGACGATTTCACCGTAAAACCCAAAGATTGTGTGGAGGTGGGTGTAGACAACATTGCGCGAAAGGCCATTCACAACGACGATTCTAGCATCTTTCTTGTCGTCTGTATGGTCCATGTCCACATCTGTGTCGTGGAGAGGCTTCAAAGAGGGCGAGCGACCTCTGTCCGACATTTGTTGAGTGTAGGGAAAACAAGAAAACGTGACGTGACGATGTTATGACTGTCACAAAAGTACACAAACCACTACTGCAGTCTCGCCTTTTTCCTACACGGCTTGGTACTACTAACGCCTGATTGATTCTCGTCCTGTATCCCATGCGTCCGCTTTACATGTCTTTTCACAAGATCTTGTCTGACAAAGCTTTGACCGCAGGTGTCACAGCTATAAGGTCTGAATCCACTGTGGCTCGCCTCGTGCCTTTTGCATTCATTCTTTCGCAAGAACCGCAGTGGACTATGAGACACATGTTCAGTTGACATACAATAGCGACCAGACTGAGCCAACAAACCAAACGGAGCAAGCAAAAGGTCTTTGCCCAATATGGGCTCCAACGTGGACCAAGATATGGTCCCTGCGCTTGTTCCGCTGATCGCAACCAATAACATAGCACCGAAAATCGTTCAGAAGCTCCCCGCGGTCTGAAAGTTTTCCTGCAAAGTGAGACAGCCAAGTCCTATCTATATCTCGGTCGGGATGCTTGGTCCGGAAACGCTCTGCCCTGGACATGAGTTCGCCTAGTTCGATGCCAAGATGCGCATTCAAAACAGGAGATAAATGCATTGTGTTCGAATATTCAAGACTGCGCGGTGCAGGTAAAGGGTGGTGTTCGCCATCCGGAACATTGGTCGGCTCGAGTTTGATGGAAACAGAAGATTTCGACCCTCTTGGCTGCGACGGAGAAAAACGTTGCGCGGTTGGTGACCATGGGAGAACCGAAAACTCCGGAGCAGGTTGGATCAAGATCGACATGATATCCTGGATGACCTGTGGAGACGGGCTTTGTTCGCGTTTCGAGTCCGTAGTAGGAAACATGTCCTCGAAGTAATGGTCCTCTGGTGTCAGCGGGGCAGGTTCTTCATAGGGAATTCCTACATCGTGTAGGGATATGCTTCGAATGGTGTCCAAAGGGTTGACACTGGAGTAGGGTGGGTCCACTTGTCGAAGTTTATCGTACATATTGACGTCGGGAATCAATCCGATAGCAACACTCGTCGTCGGATCGATGCCGTTGTTGAAGGTAAACTCTGCGTGGTTCGCGAGCTCGTCACAAGAAGAGGGGAAGAGACGACGGCTGTCAAAACCTCGGTATGGGATGGTATGTGCAGAAGAATCGTCCAGTACCACGTCGGTTGCATCCATTTCGGCGGGCAAGAAAAACATGTCTTCATCGGGGTCGAGTTGCATTCGCAGGAGAGAGTGTTCAGGGGCGAGTGGTTGGTCATGAATCGCGGACGTGTCTCGAAGGCCAGTGATTCCCAACCCGGTGAGAGGGGGACGATATGAAGGAACATTGACCCATGCGTTCGACTGAAAGTCGTCGAGGGCGTCGGGGCGGGGCAGAAGTGGAGTATTAGCGATGGAGGTAAGAGGGGAAAGGAAGGTCGGGATAGGAGTGTGTCGCAACGCCAGCGTTGCATGTATGGAACGAGGGGATGAGATGGACTGTGGATAGCTCTGTGTCGGACTACGGCGGTGTCTCATAGTTTGTGTGTGCTAGAATAAATGTAATCTTCGACGATCCGTGTTATATATACCTTATTTGTGTTTGTTATGCTATCCATTAACTATTTACCCCTTTGGGAAATCTCTCCGTCGATATGTTTTTCGGCAGATCTGTGGCTATCGTTAGACCCGTACTACTCCTCTCCAGCGCCTCCGCGGCTGCCGCCACCTACTACACATTCTTCTGCCGCGTAGACTCTCTCCCCCTTAGCCCTTCCCACTTCATCCCAACTACCCTTATTGAATCCGTCGACGTGTCACCCGATACAAAACTTCTCACTCTTGCTCTGCCTCCAGAACTTCTCCCACATGACCCTACCGTCTTCGCACCAATATCCTCCATTCTTATAAAGGACAGCGATATCCAAGTAGAACGTCCCTATACACCCCTCGAGGGCATCGGCAAAAATGGTTGCCTGAAGTTATGGGTGAAAAAGTATCAGCGCGGCGAAGTCAGCCGGTGGCTACACTCGAGACAAGTCGGTGATTCGATCGAGATTCGTGGACCCGTAAAGACCTGGCCCAGCTTATGGCAAACTGGTCATTGGGATCAAGTTGTCCTGGCATGTACCTTCCTTTTTTTCCATCCATGAATCAACTGACCTCCATCTTTCTCTTCAAGATTTCCGGTGGGACAGGAATTACACCCTTCTACCAGCTTCTACATAATGTGTTCGAATCGCAGGGCACGATCCTCGACACTCATTTCACATTGCTTCATGGATCCAGATCGCTGGCAGACCTTCCACCCCCGAGCGTGATAAACCCCCTGTTGGCACTCTCTGAGAAATATCCGCACAAGTTTCAACTCCATCTGTTCTCAGAATCCGAAAAGGATACGTCTGGAAACCATCACTCGAGCATTCAGTTTGGCCGGATTGGCAAGCCCGCAGTACAAGATGTACTGCGACCAACCCGCAGCGCGCCCTGGTGGCACAGGCTTTTCGGTTTATCCACCCTCACACCATTGGCACCAGAGCGTAAGGTCCTTGTCTTGGTCTGTGGTCCAGAAGGGTGAGTATGCCATGGCTTCTCCTTGATGCAGAAGTGTCCCTGATTAATTCTAACCTAGTATGGTGAACACGATTGCTGGACCATATGGTCCCAACTACTCCCAGGGTAAGGTCGGAGGAATCTTGGGGGAGTTAGGCTTGCAGTCTCACCAAGTCTGGAAGTTCTGACGGAATATGGTATCGACAGTGTTAGAAATATATGATTTTTTGATCGGCATCTGAACCAGTGTCAAGGAATCATACGTAATCGACCAGCAGTGAGCCAATATTTTTCCCCGACTCCCACCTGGAATGTGTCAGAACATCACTTTGATGGCTAAAGCACCATGATGACACCACTTGGAATGGCGCATAAGGCGCCGCAACAGAAAGTTCCGATCGAAGTGCTGACGCCAAGTCAAGGCAGCTCAAGTAATTTCTTGGTGCGTTAAACTCGTGTGATGTATCACACTGCTGCATTCTTTACTATATAGATACTCGTGACCTCGCCTCGATCATGCCCACTGTTTTCTACCGTCCTTTGCTCTTCGCTTCCATCGCAAGCACTTTGAGCAAGACCGGAATCACGCTAGATGGGGACATAGTGAATGATAATCTAGCAGCACGAAATGGCAGCGATACCTTTTGGTACCTTACAGCCAAAGCCGCCCAATCCGACATACTGAATTCGAGCATTCAAATCCGACCCGAATCGAGTCAGTGTGGTACACGTCTTCAGCTGGATCATCAAGGTACTTCAAGCAGCGGGAACGGTGACTGTAACGACGATAGTGGTGACGGTGACCGGTTGACAACCGCGCCCGCAAGCTCCTGCCAGTAGTCATTGCGTCGGGGAGATGGCTAATGAAAACATGTCGCCCAACACTGATAAATACAATACGTGCTTTAGTACAACAAGAACGTACTGGAGAGATAATGTTACTAGCGGCCAAAATGCAAGTATGAAAACAACACGACCAGTTTCTAGGGTTGAGAGGTATGTGTCAAGGTACATGGTATACACAAGTGCTCCCGAAGGGAACAGGACATTATGAACTGGGGTCTTATCACCAACCATCAACGTCACTGGGTCTTACGACGGAAACAAGCTATCGTGGAAACGTTCCGACGTCTTGAAGTGATAAATTATCTAACAACGTTATGTCGGCATCGGTGGCATCAAGCATGGCCGAGAGTCTAGCATTTACAGCACTTAATCGAAAACAACAATTTCTTACAGCGTATTACTACGCATGTGCGTGTGAGCTTTGAGACCCTTACGAGTCGGTTAGTCCGAGTTTCGATGCAATTTCGTTTATCTACGTGGTGATTCCTAATGAAACTCGGAAACCTCTCGACGAACAGAAAATCTAAACTGGGGTTAACACACCTTGAGGTTGCAGCAATCTAGATGTGTCTTGTACTCCGTCTTGTATGCCGTGCTAACAAGACACAACACTCCCCCAGGATAGAAGAGGGCACCCCTCCGGACCCAAGAAGATAGTTCCTTTGCTATGGCGATACGGGGAAGTCATATGTCTTGCCTTCGAAGGTCCAACAAACCCTTCATAATGTACTGAACCTCGAGGACAGCGTCGACAGCCGAGCGGACGGTATTCACTTGCACTTGGCCAGCAGCGGGAACAGCAGTATTAACTTGAGTGGCTGTTTTGACCTCCACCTCCCACAACGTGTCTGCGTGCGCAGGAATTGGCAACGATGTCTTCGGATCAACCTCGATACAAATGGTAAGTGACAGGAAGCAGACATGATCAATATTGGTACCTGTTCCTGCTGAAACATCTGGATGACGAGTGGTCCACGTCGGAAAGCATAACCGCGTTTGTATATCTGCGAGCGACGGCTGGCACGATTTGTGATTCATCTCAGTGCTACTATCTTACGAAGATGGGAGCCAACCATACGCGTATCCGAGTGCGCTTGCAAAACTAAGAGCATCTCCAAGGACCTCGCAGACCGCCCATGGACGAACGGTTGCCTCGGGATGTACGCGTATAGACTCTGGTTTTAGGTATGAATATAGAGTCCTGAAAGACCAGTCCGCATAAGAGAAACAATAACAGACATGTCCTAAAGCTCACCATCCACTTTCTTTGCCATCACCAAGCTCCTTCCGGGCTTTCAACAGAACTGGGTCGTCGCCCTGAGGGCCGCTTTGAGCAAGGCCCTGCGCACCAATGTGTTCAAATACGATCTCGCGTGTGTGCATTGGAGCAGCAGACTCGGTGTGCAGGGTTAGTCGGTTGAGGATAAGTTTCAGATCGCGAGCAAAGAACTCGCCAAAGAGGGCTACTTCATAATATGCATGAGCAGGAGATTGAGCGACCGCCGACATCAGGTTAAGCTGAACACCGGAATAGTATAGTACTGAAGGTCGTTCAGCCAGACGAAAACGGAAGCAAATCAAGGATTTTTCACTCTAAAAACCAAGAAGAAAACCGCGAGAGCCTCGAAATAAACCCAGTATGCAAAGCTAATACATCCAATGATTATTTAGCCCATCACTCAGAACAAAAGCAAAGGGAACCATCTACTGGTATGAGGTAGGTTCGATAATTACGTAATATGGAACACTCGAGCATGCTGCTCTTCCCTAAGACTGCCCCATGATGGAACAGTGGAAATATTGAGACTCGCAGACCTAAGTCAGTACCGGAAAAACCGAAACAAATACTAAACCATCGCCTTCGATTTACCTCGGTTGTCCCTAGTCGAGACTTTGCCCTCTCGCTACTTTCCTTGCACCCAACTAAGACCTCGCCCGCCTTTTTGTATACCTATCAGGGTACACAAGGTTCGGTCTCCTCAATTTACTCTCGGTCCAGCCTGGACCCATGCTTTCCGGGAACGAGGAGCTGTCATATCTGTCGAGGAAGAGCTCGCAAGATTTCCTGTGATACTCCTTCATCCTATACAGTTCGACGAGGGTATGCTTCATTTGATCTTCTGTGATGTTGAGGAGCTGAGTAAACGCCCAGTCGATGACCACAGAGAGGTTCGACTCGCTTCCATCATCTTGTCACGTGGCAACTAGGATGTGCTACTAGATGAAATGCTGCGCCTGGATGCGAATTTCAACGAGAGACACGGCAAAGCTTTGTTGAAGGGTGGCAACATGGTGAGAACTGAGCCAGATGAAGAGCATCCTAGATGATGGCAAAGGCTCGAGGTGCAGAGGGGATGAACTTGGGTCGCTTTGTTTGTGTATTGGAGAGCGTGGTCGGTTTGGATTTTGTTTTACAATGTCATCCACAATTTGGATCAAGCATCAGTGTGTGTTAGCAAATCGGACAAACAACTTTCTTCCCTACTCTCTTTCGTTCATCGTCGTCGTCGCCCTGCACGATGGATTGCGCAGCATCAACGTCGTTGGCTTGCGTGATGGAGGGAAATTGGCCCGTGCGCGAATTGGTTTCTCACGCATGACATAAGCCACAGCAGCTCTTTCAACGTTCCTTTCCCTACACCTTTCAACTCTCCAGTCAACGATACGCTGCCATTGGGTGGACTTGTCGACCCGATCATCTGGGCCACAACTCCAACTTCAGTCATGTCGCAACAGACGCAGCAAACAGTCATGCCCCCAAATATGCTACCACCAGGAGAGGCAGAACTCGCTCAGGCAAATTCGTATTACCCACAAGAACCGGCTGACCTCACTGGGGGTTTGCCAATCAACCTCGATTCATTGCGCGACGGACCCCCAGGAAGCAAACCATTCTATCCTTATTCAACCCTTATTCGGTGCGTTGGTTTGTAGTGGACATTTATCCCCTTTGGCTTGGTCGATTCTGAACGCAACACAATGCCAGATATGCGATCAAAGGTTCACCCAACCAAAAGTTACTCCTCGAAGACATTTATTACGCGATTGAATCTCGTGTACGTACTGTTGCCGTGCTCCTGAGTCTGCCTTGACTCTTACGCCATATCATCCAGTTCCCGTATTTTAGGACTGCACCGTCAGGGTGGAAGGCGAGTCGAACTTTTCTAAATGATCGATCATTTTCATGCAACCGCGTCGTTGCTTGCCCAAGACGCGACCGCGATGTTGATGTTTGATTGTGTTCATATTTGTTTGAACCCTTTTTGCAAAACAAAACAAAACTGACTATCGAAATTCAGAATTCTGTCCGACATAATCTTTCTCTGAACCCATGCTTTGAGAAAGTACCCCGTCCACTCACGGATCGAGGCAAGGGGTCGTATTGGACCGTCAATGACAATGTCGATCCACGCACGGGAGTTCACCGTGTACGGAAGAAGAAACCAAAGGGTGCCAAAGGACGTCAATCGGAAGAGCAAGACGTCGATTATCGTCCGAACGAACCCTTCGCTGACCCCCACGCACAATTCGTTCAGGCCCCCCCACCCCAGATGCACCCTGATGAGGCTGGCCCGAGCAGACAAGCTCCTTACCCGCCTCCCTATCCACCTGCGTATGTCTCTTGTAGCCGCTCACGAGTGACTTGTCGACTGATGTATGTTTGACTAGTTTTGACCCCAACTTTCCCATGTTGCCACCTCCACCCCCTGGGTTGCGTTTCGCTCCGCACCCTGCAATGCCGATAGATAACTTGGAGGCAGACGAAAACGGCAACCTCTCTTGGCGCCTGACGCTGATGAAAGAACTGAGTAATCTCCAGCAGCTAACGGCAGAGCAGGAGAAGGCAGGCGCGGATGAGGAGTGGTTTCGCATGATGTTGCTACGCATCCGCGGAGCACTCTTGGCTCCCGCATACCATGACGGAATGCACCCGCCGCCTGGGATGCCACCCCACCCAGCACCAAATCCAGAGATGCAACAGTGAATTGTGGGGAATAGCTGGTACTTGGTCCTGTTCGTCAGTCGGATGTTTCTCTCGCACTCGAGCGGTTAGTCCATCGAACTTCCACAGCCTTCTAGCCATTGTCTGTAATGTACCAGAATGAGTTCCTTTATATGTCTCACTACTAAGATAGACGGTTTGATGACAAAACATAGTGCATTCGGCTGAGTTTACATCAGACTATGTCTGAGTAGGGGCGGACTTTATAATTTGAACACCGCCTACTATCCGTCAAATCGATAAGCAGAGCACCAGATCTTCCCGTATCATGTCACCCACCGCCGTATCT
>JBBPJV010000040.1:0-57542 GCA_038088915.1 Sutorius aff. eximius
AGTGCCGGGATGCCGAGGCGGTCTGGGCCCGAAAACCTTGTTGGTTTTGATTACGGCCCGGAATGCCGTTTGCGGGGGAACCAATCGGCACATGAAGATTGGGTATGGGTCCTGTCAGTATGCAATAGGCGGCACCAGGGGATCAAACTGATGGACCACTAATATCGTTGCATTACAGGCGCGTTTACCACTTTAAGGTGTGACATATGACGCTGAGCTGACTTATCTATGATAGCCGTTTGTTCTCCCTACCGATCGCCCCACGGTTTGGCGAGGCCGTGGCCGGCGTGGTGAACCATCGGCCACTGAGTCATCCAAGTTGGGTATGGGACGCTGACTGTCTGATTACAAGGACAAGACTGGTCAGGATCTCAATATTACGAAAAGGAGAAGAATGATAACTTAGAAGGCTGGGCTGTTCGCGCGCCAAGGATTGGTCTCAGGATGTGAACCCTCTTCTTTTGTCCACAATGTGTCAGCGGAAAGCTACCTTCGCGAGCGGGAGCATGACGTCTAAGCTTCCCACCTTCGACAAGTATCGACTACTCTCCAGATATATAACATGGCGATTCCGAACGTGGGAGTCAGCATTGGATCCAGACAACAGAAAACCGCCATCCACATTTGGCGTTGAGCTCCCCTTTTTACTATATCGGCGATGTGGAAAGGAATTCGACTGTACGAGTCCCGCGGGCCCGATCATGTCAAAATATAGTCTCGGTTGTCTCCATCTCGCAAACTGAGAATGCGCACACAGCAGGACTATATCTGTCCACCTCCAGCTTATTCACGCGGGAAGCTCGGTATTAAAGCTACATACCTCATACAACTCAACTTCTTGACCCAATCACATATCGCAAAGATGACAAATGCTCCCGAGATGTGTCTTTGTGCGAATAAATTGTGTGACTCTATCCTTGTTCCATGGGTATCGGAAAAGGTGATCCCCACAACTGCTAAGGAACGTCAAGTACATCTTGGTGACCCCTAAGCCATTCTACGTATAGGGATCGCAAAAAATGTGGCGCCCAAGGAACACCAAGCCCATAATCATTGAGAGGCAGTCGAGGTTTCAAACATGCGCTTCAAAGCAAGCTGTGCGGAGACGATCCAGTCACACTGCGGAGAAACGAGATACATAAGAGGCAGAAATCCTTCGCTCCTATTTCGGTAACATGAAATGGCGGAACAGGGGCATCGGAAAGATCCTGGATCATCGTCTGTCGTCTGGAACCTGCTCTGGACCCAGGCTGTTGACATTCGTGAGTCTATACACGTCGCCAGACTTACTACTGCACATGGCTGGAACATTAATCCAGAGTGAACGACTGGAAGACGGGCTATTACTGACCACAGGTTCGACAACCGACTCTAAACCCTAGTTTAGTCCAGCTTATGATAAGTTTAGCTCGAGATATTTTCTAACAAACATTGGGCACTCACCTAAGTTAGCAACAACGAGCGATGCCCGCGGGCTAAGAAAACTTAGAGTAGGGTACACAGGATTGTCAGAGTTCGCGTTGGATGGCCAGAATTATACACACATGCCCAACCTTGAGGTAACCACCCAGTTGGCACCAGCGGAACGAGGGAGGAACGAGGTTTCCTTTGACTGAGCGTCCCGACATCCTACAATTGTGACGCTACAGATTATCCCGCACACACCTGGGGGGTTCCGAATGGAGTGTTGCCGTGCCATGAGCGAAGGCAAAAATGAGGTGCTATGAACACCGTGTCATTACCTGGGAACGGGGAAAACCGTTTATGCATCAAGAGCACCTTCCTGGAAGGTTGAGGTGGTGCTCACAAATCAATATCAAGTATATTGGTTCATCCCACCAAGTGTCATATTCGCCTACCTCTCTCATGGTTCCTGATATCGAAGCAGGTCGGCATGAACCGGCTAACCGCTATGTAGATGTGAAATTCGCGAATCAAAAGCAGTCATCCGCGGACGCTTTTTCAACCGAGACCATGTCGGGCTGGACGTCGAGCATGTTCGCAGCTCAAGCAACAATGTACTGAGCCCTCCACTCGTTTCAACTCCGCTTCGGCAACGATTCGACAAGCCTGGCTTACCTTTGATAGCAAATCTTGCGACCATCTTGCGGCCTCTCATGTCATGTCAGCGTGGAACACACGGTACTGGCGAAGTCATTCAGAGTCACACGCGATAAGGTTGCCGAAACGACGACAACTATGTGGTCACCCTGCAAGAGCTCTGTCAGCACATCGATGGTGTCCGTGCCAACTCTAGCGTGCCACACTACTAATACGTGACAGTACGCGCGCTTTCTAGATCCTGGGTGTGTCCGTTGTTAGATCGAGCCGTTGAGCGTGTTGATGTCCGCAGCAATTACATTTCCGTGGTGCGTTCGCGCGAGCTCGACACGCTTGTGACTTCCCTTTACCTAACCACCGTGCAGCTCGCGCTCGATCTCAGCTCCACTGAGTGGCCGAATCTCATGTCCCTTCGTTAGTCACTGCTGCTCAACAGATTACAGATGCCGGCATTTGGGGCCCGGCGGCTTGAGAATCCGCATCCCGAAGACTTTTCAACTGGGTCATTGCCCGCTGTGCGACCCCAACAATAAATAATTTATCATAGGAAGAATTCGTCTTCGACGACTTTGGGATAGATCTAAATGCCATCATGTGGCTGAGAGCAGGCTTTGTCCATTTCAAGTCTATCAGATGATCCGCTTACTTCCTTGTCATTTTCCGTCTCAACTCACCCCTTGCCAACGCTAAAGTCTTGTCCTGTTGCATAGACTACCAGAAAATCGATGTATTGATTTACGCTGGGACCGAACGTTTGTTGCCCTTTCTTGTCAGGTTGAAGTACCAAACCTTTACTAGAGTTACTCATGGCTCCGCTGGTATGGACGCGAGACCGAAGCAGCGCAACTCACCTGCAGGCGCTCGCCTGCCATGGATACTCCCTCCATGTATTCCTCACAATACATATTCGACGTTTATGCCTAGACAATGGTGTATCTGTTCAGGTACACATCGCAGGGCGGCGTTTCTACTTCAGTCACATCCCCGAATTCATTGTTCTTTCGTCTCCTATCACATCCTGGACGGTACCTTGCACTACCATAAAATGAAAGGAACTACAACCACACAACGCCAGATCTTCGGCTATACAACTTTTCGACAATTGTGGCGGACCCTAGTATACAACATTCCCTACATTACCCAAGAATACCCAGGCTCCGAATTTCAAGCTTCGCCGTGAACAAGTTTCCTGCCCTCTTCAACTTTATGCTCGTCTCCGCTTACCTTTCCTGCAAGAATCTTCATTTCCCCTTTAACCATCGTCATGAATCCAGGCTTCTTCTCAGTACCTACAGATGCACGTCTGCTCCCCGAAGCCGGTACATCTTGCCTTTCTTGCTGGGTCCCAAGTGGGACTTGATACTCAGCAACACTAGCCCCTGGCGGTGGAGGGTGCAGTTGCGCAGGATGATAATCTCCGCCATAGCCACCTTCAACTTTCCTGGCAGACGCAGTTCGTCCTTCGATCCCCCCTCCTTGGACATCATGCGACCGACCCTCCCCTGTTGCTAATTTAATCAGTCGCGGCACAATAACTAACAGAACCCAACGAACTTTGTCCAGCTAACACATCGGCACCAGTTGCGGTTCCCGCGGTCTCTGTGACTCCTTTCTTCTCTTCTCCCTGGACCTTGATTTCGCTCCCTGCTCTCTGAGGTTTCGCTTCAGGATCAGGTCCTGTGCCCCCGTTAGTTTCTGTCGCTCTCCCTTCCGTGCTCTGAGTGGAAACACCCGACTGCTGGGAACCAACTGCCTGTGATCATTTCAAGAGGTCAGTTATCCTGGTGGTGAGTCGCGGATGAAAATCAATCGAGGAGAAAATAAGCATAGGAAGTTCGGCTATCCCGAGGGATGATTTGCAGAGAGAAGATGCCAAGATACACCATGCCAAGAAAAACCTGCGCGACATGCCTAGTCTCCGCCAAGCGAACAATTCGCATGGACGTCCAATAGCCCAATAAACTTAGCCCTCTCGGAACAAGACGGAAGCAAGTGCTGATAATAGGACACATGCGACAAGCACGACAAAAACGTCCAAGGAGACTGGCGAATGCCATGGTGCTCCATAAGGTAATTGGAACACGAAAAGCCAAGAAAAGGCTGTCTGGCTGTCCCAGACCCGAGAGATCCTGCTCTTTAGCAGGAAAGCCAAGTAAAGAGAGATGCTAAGCGTGAGACAGCCACCATACACAAAGCCTGCGAAAGGATTGCGAGCAACCTCCCGAACAACGTACCTCGTCATCCCCGCCCGTTGTACCCGGTTTTAAGGTGTCCCTCCTTTGTCTAGGGGAAGTGGGCCTGCCCTCTTGTGTCCTCTCTTGACGCTCATCTGGTAACAGGGCAACACTAGACTCTGAGAGATTCCCAGGGAGCGCGCCAACACCACCGGTGTGCTCTGAAGGTCGAGCACCTCGCAATTCGGTGCTAGGCAACGAAACACGCTCCCCTGCGTTCTCCGCGGAGACTAGCGATCGTCAGCTCGCATTGGATTCCGGCGAGGTGGCAACCTACACAAATGTGAAGAGAGAGTATCCTTGACACCCTGAGGGGTGGAAAGGTGAAAAGATGCGACAGCGGCCGTCTGAGCAGTGCGCTGAACTATATCCCCTACCTGTTTGGGCGCGTATTGTTCGACGCTCGGCGCGCCTTTCTCACCAATGGGTGACTGGTCCCTCGCAGCGGTGGGTTTTAACTCCCTGCTTGGCGGGGCTTGCTCCTTTCCGAGCCCCTTTGGCGCCTGTTCTGGTCGTGACCTTTCCCTTGTCAAATCACGATCACCTTCCCTCCCTGGGATCTCTGAGAACGTGGCGGGAGCGTCCTTTGCGGGATTAGGTGTGAGTATAGACTCCGACCATTCCCTAGGGGGAGTCCCAGTTTCGACCGACGGAATTGTGGGTGGGGAAGGCCCAGTGGACATTTCGGTGCAACGAAGTGGATGAGACGTGTTCAAGAGTATGTGAGAAACGAAGACGAGGGTCGCTGCCAAGTTGGCCCGTCGGTGGTCTAGCATTTTGCACAAGCTTGGACCAGGTGATGTCATGCCGATCGTTTTGCATTTTGCCGGGTTGAAATTCTGGGTTTTCTTGTTTCTTTCGCCCGACGCGACACCGACGGGTTTATCAGGTTGTTGTCGCCGATATCGCGGTCCGGCAGACGCCATTCGGATCTTGTGAAGGCGGATTCGATCAGCGACGGCCTGAGGCTGTTATGACGAGATCAGAATCGAATTCGGGGTATTTTGTATGGCGTAGCTTTGAAGTGACACTAGCTCGTACTTTGAACTGTCGATCCGTTCAACAAGCCACTGCGTACCGCCAGCTGCCGGTGCTGTACACGAACCATGTACTCGGGGACGGGCCCTAACGATTGGCTGCAGGAACTTGAAGACTCTATCATCGATATCCTCTCTCTGGTAATTATCTCACACACTATCACAGCATAATAAATCGATTAGGTTAAAAATCGAGTACGAAAAAACATGTACTACCCGAACCATCATTCAATCAACCTTGAACGCCATTACACCGCATAATGGGTTCACAGCCACACAGTGGTTTCTCACCACTTGTTTGTTTGGCGACATCCTTAGATTTCAACAATAACAAACATACTCCAACATGGCAGACGATGAAGCAATTGCCATACAACCAAGTTCGAGTAGGTATGTATGTACCGTATATCCATAGTACCGCTGTCCGTCCTGGTCCAATGGTCCAGTCCTAGTGCGCAACCTTTTTTTCGCGCTACAACAGTTTATGTCACAGAACCATCTGGAACCGTCGGTGAGGGGTCGGCAATGAAAATGTTGTTGTTGCCTTTGATATTGATGAAAGAGTACTACGAAAAATGGTCAAGACTTCTGGCCAGAGCAGCAGGGAATGTGGAGGGGCGTACCTCTACGAGATCCGAATTCCTGCCCCTATTGTAGTTCAGATATACGAGGTTGACCTGCAGGGCGATAAGCATAATCATTAGAGAGGCCATGATACAAACCTCCGACATGAAAGGCCGCAGGCCCGCAGACTCTAGCATTTCCCACCATGAAAAAAAATCCTCGAATTTCTTGTCCCAAGTGTGGATCTCGATCAAGAGCTGACCGAAGGGAACTGGTTCCCCGGACGCAATGTAAGGTTGCAGTATTTGTGCCAGTACCTCGAACTCCCATCCTTCGATATCAATCTTGAGTATATCGATGTATTGATGTTCTGTCGGAAGCACTGTGTTTCCATAGTGCAGGTGATTGTAAGGAAGACGCACTGTTTATGTCTAGGAGTGTCTTGAGGGTATACAGTTTATGTTCATCATTCGAATCGTGAGCATCAATGTTCGCCAAACCCCATGGATGGAAGTGTGCACGGTGGTCGCGCTTGATGCTGCCGAACGAGTTGGAACGGTAGTCGTAGCCCCAAACTTCACAGAAGCGAGTACGTTCGAGAACTTCAGCCTCGAATGACGTCTCATAGTTCATACCTATTCCATATTATCGCTCCAGAGAGAAGGGAAAGAAGTGTGTTATCGAGCTCACCGAATGTGTATATCAGACAATCTGGCTTGAGCTGAAGTCGAGACAGACCGCAGGTCCACTTGCCTCCATCTCCTAGTGAACCAACGCGCTCCGTTTCATGTGGACATTGAAATGATGGAGGGAAAAAACTCCCTGGTTGAGAATAAGCCTGTTTAGGGGAATGATCGATTGCCACCTGTACTTACACACGGTATAGGGTGGCCAAGGCTCCTTGTCTTGTGGAAACCTAAAATGAACACGTTGAGGTTGGATCTGTGGATAGTAGCGATTGACGCACATGGAAATGTCCCGAGCGGTTGGTCCAAACTTGCGTATCATCTCTCTACGCTCCTCGACCGCTTTTGAATACACCCGCTCGGATCGCTCAACTCGTGCAGGTAGGTCATTGTCTCGTATTGAAATCTCGTATATATCGGTCCGAAGCGGTGACTGACGGGGATTAAGTAGGTATATTGTTGTTAAGATGACCATTGCTACGGAGATGAAATATCGAGGATGTCGCTGCCAGACGGATGGCATCTTTGTAGTTGAGTGCGACGAGACAAACGATTGACTGGGTGTTCGGCTCTGCGTAGTTGATGCTCGTACAAGGCAACCGCCGTGTGAGAAATGACAATGAAACTTTGAGGGGTTACAAGGGCTTTAGGAGGCTGGAAAGTTGGTTCCCTGCTCCTTGGGCTAACAACTAGGGTTCAGAGTCCTACACTAAAATATTAGGATGACTTACTACGGCCCAGAGTTTTTGTTGATGGTTAAAGGACACTATTCACACTGTAGCGCCCGTTGATGTTCATGAGTAAAAGTGACGTGGCCACATAGCATGGACTAATAATGTGAGAAATGAGGAAGCATCGGCTCGTGACCTATCTAGGCAAGTGATCAAACTTGTACTTGCCCTGCCACTCCAAAACCTCTGCAGATTGGCATATGCCATATGTATACGTCTATCCTTACATCTTGCAGGACATACATATATAATCGTGGGTCTTTATCGAGCCTTTAATGATATTTTCTGCGGTGTAAGTGGAATCTGATTTCGTCCGCAACCAGGCCCAGCAATCATGGTTTCAGCGATGTCGGAGACCCCTCACAAGAGTCCCCCTTTGAATTTGCAGGCCCCAGAATCGCAGATGACCCAATTTCGGCTCCGGGCTCGCGCCGCTATACTAGTAAATTTTTTGCAGCCATCACCTTTTGGTACATTCTTAAGCGATGAGACACGTGTCACAAATTCACCCAGCATGCTTGGAGGACACACCACCCATCTATCACCCGATTCTCCGCTGATCACACGGGCTGCAGCCGATGATTCCATGCTGCATTACGAGGATCTCCTCCGGCTGTGTCAGATTGAAGGAAACTTGCGTCATGGATGAGTCGCCTGATTCAGGGGAACATTCAACATCACGGATCATTTGGACCCCTACCTTGGAAGCCCCATTTCCTTCGTCAAAGCAATGTACCTGGTGGATATAGCTCCATTGCTCCTTTTCATGTACTGCCCTTGTCACGGGGGGTCGTCGGAGCAGCGAACTATACCCTGTTCAGCACCAGCCCAAACCTAATGGGTCCAGTATTCCATCAGCATCGGCGAAGCTAGGCCCATCATCAGAACGAGTACCCTCTGATATCGGAATCTGAAAATCTGATTTTGGAATCGTAGCGTCTCTGCCATATAGGGCTGTGGTCAGACGGGAAAGATATCATCATGTCGGTCCCATCGCCAATTTGGTACACGCGACTAACATCATGCCAACATCGTACTATGGCGCGGATGTCCCACCACAAACGAGGCTTGCCTCGAGGCGTATGACGTGGTTCCATGCCTTCCATTCTGCCAGCACCTTCGGCTCAGCGGGAAGAATGCGGCAGTGAAGCACAGCATTTGGTGAAGCACAGCATTTGGTTACCTTTGACCGGTCGGCCCATGGTTTACTATACGGCATCCACTTCATTAACGATTCTGCTGTGGACCAGATTGGACGCGTCAATAAGCCACTCTGTATGTACAAATGTGCACACTGTGCACCACACGTGCGAGTCCCATGTTATCTGACCCTAACGAAGCGGAGTGGCCTTCCATTCATTTCGCAGCGCACAACTGCCTCGTGTTGCGGACGGTCTACTACATATAATCCCAGTTGATCTTGCGCCATTGTCAAACCCATCCCATTTCTCCCACCCTTAGCCAGTGACCACCATGATCCACACTATGCGTTTCTTGTTGTATTGCATCCTGGTGAGGTTGCCTCCCCCACTTCGGCCCTGTTCTATACTTACCCTCGACCGCAGTTTCTTTTCGCAGCTGTGGCATTGGCATTGTGTGCGGTGAGGATACATTACACCACTCACATACCCTCGTACGATCCAACGAATTATGGAGTTCAGTTCTATGGTAATGGAGCCCGCTCGCCAAGTTTTTCCAGCTTGCTGATTTCGTGTCATTCAATAAGACCCCGTGGTTGTTGAGCTCTTGGTGACGAGTATCCTTACGGTCTTATTTGCGCCATTCGCGTAAGTCCAACCCCGTTCATATCCCCCCATCCATTAGCTCACGGATGAAACAGTGCTCGTATAATCCACAGCAGGATCGAGCATCGTTTCTGCACCTTCGCAGTGGAAATCATCTGTCTTTTCGTCTTCTTCATTCTCTGGCTCGTTGGTGCAGCGGTCGCCACTGTGAGTAGCCTTAGTGTTTTGCCCTCCCTGGCCGTTAACCCATTGGATGTGTAGCATACTAGTAACCCCCCACAAGTCGATGTTTACTGGGGAGATCTATCTTCGTGTTGGTTCTACTGGGAGTGCCGAACCCTTACCGCAATGCTCGCCTTCGCATGGCTTAGTTGGATCGTCGTGTTCGCACTGTTTATGACGTCGCTGCTGTTCACGATCGCAAACAAGGCATTCGGCGACTCTATGCACGGTCGCTGGGACCGTCGTGCAACCCATTACGGTGACACGCCTATGCGTGCCTTGCCTTGATCACGAGGTTGGAGCGGAGGAGCGGAGGAGCGAAGAAGCATGAAAATGATTTAGACGATAGACACGAGCCGGTCATGCCATCAGCAACACCTCGGACAGGTCGCGAGGACTGTTTCACGTTTCTTATTTATCGTACTATAGCTATTTTCAATAGTCGGTCTTCCATCGAGATTGCATCTCGTTTGGATCATGTCTTATTCGAATTATCGGTCTTTCTTTCGCTGGGGACACCCGTGGTTACACGGACAATTGGGACGAAGGTCAGAGTCGCAGCCTCGCTTGGTCTTGGAGATCGATCGATCAGGTTTAAGCAGCTCTGTGGAATATTCAAGTTCAGCTCCACCCTGTTTTGCCCATGACCCTCGGTGACAGTTGACACAGCACCTCATACGCGTCCGACTGAGTCCGAAGCAGCGCGGTCGACTCGGAATCTCTCGGATATCCTGGTAACTTGGAATCAACTATTGCCTCATGTCCAAGCATGATGGGTTGACTGGCAATACTTCGTTATCATGTGACTCTTCCGCTTGGGTGCCTACGACGATGATGGTGGATATATTCGAGTACATATGCCCACAAGAGTTTGGTGCGAGTACTACGTGGGTGAATCCACCGGGGCTGTGAGCCTGTGACCAGTGCCGACAATAGCGGCCCGTCATATCACACGTCCCATCCACCAGCATAGCCAGCAATCCCTCTACTTTCTTGCACTGCAGCAAGGCGCATAAGCACGGGTCATGATGAATGCCACCCCGGGAATACGCTACGTCAGCCGGTGGACGGTCTCGGCTGCTTTGCCTCTTCTCGGCGTTTTTCTGATAATGGTTAGACTCCTCGGTTTGACGGGTGTCACCCTGTCTGTCGGGGGGTCGATTGCCCTGTTAGCCAGCATCGTTCTGGTAGTGTTGACGGCGAATATCTTGTCCAGTGAAATTTCGCAGCGGCACAGAGCTGCGGCGTCTGGGGCGAGACTGATACCTCGCATTCAAGGATATTTGCTCGGAAATGTGGACAAGTTGTACGCGGCGATCACCAAGGCGGAAACCGACTACATAGGTGGCTGCGTTTCCGGCATCATCTTTATAGCAACCAGCACTGACGAAAGGTGCTATCAGGTGCTGTTGCACTGGAGGAAATAGAGTTTCATGGACCTGTCGTCAACCTGAGATATTTATGGGAAGATCTCATACTTACAGTTGAACCCCACGACGTCAAAGTGAGTTACAGAGTTGCAAAATGCCGTCTCTATTTCGTTGACAATTCGTCACCCAGGCTATTCTCGCCGCAGACTTCACTAACTACGTCAAAGGTATAGGCTCTTGAGCAACATTTTTGGGACCATCTGTAATATTCTCACAGGTGACAAGTTTAGGAAAACGGCTGATACTGTCTTGGGAACAGGTGTCTTTAACTCTGATGGTAAGCTTTCAGCTCTGATGTTGTAGTACTTGGTTTCTGATACGCAGACCAGGAGAAACATGGAAGTGAGAGAAGCGCGTCGCTTTGGGTTCCCACATTCTGACATTTTCTTAGGCTGCATCGTAGCATGGCTCGCCCGTTCTTCAACATCGACAAAATCAGTCATTTCGATATCTTTGATCGTCACGCGGATACCATAGTTGCACTGATGAAAGAGCGATTCCGTGCTGGTATCGCGGTGGACTTCCAGGTGGGTGTTTTCGTGCTCACCCTGCTGACGTTTCACCCACTCATATGCTAGGATGTCGTCTCCCGCTTCACGCTTGATTCTGCGTCTGAATTCTTGTTTGGTCATTGCGTAAACACGCTGGCTGCTGGATTACCGTACCCTCACAGCTCTTCCCATTCCGGAATGAGATCCAAAGACCCCAATGTTGCCTTGGACTTTGCGGCTGCATTCACAACAGCCCAACATGCCTTGGCAAGAAGGAACATGGTCGGAGGGATATGGCCGCTTTTCGAACTCTTTCGGGATCCTACACGGGAACCGATGAAGGTTGTCAATGCATTTCTTGACCCGATCTTAAAGGATGCAATAGCTAAACAGGAAGCATCTCAAAGGGACGCGGCCAAATCGGATACTGAAGATGAAACTCTGCTAGACCACTTTGTACGACAGACGACAGGCATGGACCATGACGTCCCACCATGTTTTCCTCAGCTGAACGACGCGGTGCCTTAGACATCAAAATTCTAAAAGACCAAACGCTGAATATCTTGTTGGCTGGCCGAGACACGGTGCGTTTACTGTGTTTCCCTGTCAGATGACGGGATCTTATACGTCTCAGACCGCGTCAACGTTGACGACTGCTATTTATTTGATGGCCATGCACCCGGACGTCTTGCGTCGATTGAGAGAAGAGGTTTTAGAAAGGGTTGGCCCCACGCGCCGACCGTCCTACGATGATATTCGGGAGATGAAGTTTCTTCGCGCCGTTCTAAATGGTGTGTATAATGGATGGCAATTCAAGGGTATCCACTGACTTGTCGTAGAAACGTTGAGACTTTTCCCCGCTGTGTATGTTCTCAGAATTCTCTACCATTTTCTGGCACTTAAGCTTTTTTGGGATGATAGGCCGTTTAATCTTCGGTAAGTTCCTGGTATTGCCTCTGTTCGTCGGGGCTCTTAGCATACGTTCCCAGTGAGAGCGTCAACGACACCACTTGGCAATCCTCAACCACAGATGCGAAGCCATTCTTTATCCCAGCTGGAACAACGTATGCCCCTGATCCCTGATAATTCTCTCTAACTTACTGTTTGATAGAGTCTCCTATTCGGTACTATTAATGCACCGACGGACAGACCTCTGGGGTCCTGATGCATTAGAATTTGATCCCGATCGATTCCTTGATGATCGTCTGCGCAAATACCTTACACCCAACCCTTTCATATTCCTTCCATTCAATGCCGGCCCACGTATCTGTCTGGGCCAACAGGTACGCGTTCCTGTGGTACTTATACATGACGGACTTTCTCATGATGCGCGTTTGCATCGCAGTTTGCATACAACGAGATGTCGTTCATGTTGATTCGCTTGTTGCAAAACTTTTCTGTTATCACCCTCTCACCCGAGTCTCAAGACCCTGCCTGCCGTCCCCCGGCTGCGTGGGCACACGGTAAGGGACGACAGAGGATTGAGCGGTTCCACCCTAGGAATCACCTGACCTTGTACTCCAAGGTACGAAGTCACACTCTGTCGTTCCAGTGTCATTCGTGAATATTGAATGGATTGATCGCACTATAGGGCGGCTTATGGGTAAAAATGGAAACCGCAGAACTTTAGCAAGCTTAAAGGCAATCGTCGGAAGATCTGGTGTCCCAAAGGACTAGTTCGTAATCGAATGGTTGAGTAGGGCGTTATCAGGAGTTAGTTATAACGGACCGTAGGATCTCATCGTTGTAGGATGTAACCATCAGGATCATCTAGCAGAAGGCAATATTATGTCATGTGTGCAAAATTAGATGACTCGCACGATGTGACTACTAAGATACAGTTTCGCGGATAACAATTCATATCCAAGCATTTACAAACATATCAATAATTACCTCTAACAACACAGCACTCCTCACTTGCCAATACACATAGTAATGGCACTTTCAATGAGGAGTGGCTCTCATTCTTGTCCAACTGACGTGCCTGACGCCGGTGCCTTCGTGTTCAAGTCTTCACTACCCTGAATCCCGGTTGTCGCTATGTGACCATGTGAGCTAAATTTGCTTGGAAGATCAATTATGCTGGTAAATTCCACAGCATCGTCATGGCCTTCAGCCATGAAGCGCTCCACATCGAGAGCTGGCTTTCTGAACAAGCGATATGCAAACATGACCAGAACGAGAGCGTTGCATAAAAACAGAGCGAGGGCAGCCTAGAGGTTAGGAATCAAATGAGTATACGAATAGTATTATCCCGAAGCGAGACGAAGCAGTTTACCTTCATGTGACCAATGATAATCGTAACATTCGTGACTGAGTCGAAAAGGAGGATGGAATGAAAGATGGTGACTCCGGTGATGAGCAAGGATGCAGAAAACACAGAAATGATGAGGATACGACGGTCTCGAGAAAGCTTCACGTCTCGAAGAAACCATATGGGCGTGGCGACGAGGATGATGTCCGATATAACGTCCGCTATTGAGTTCCGAATACCGAATTAGTTCGTGGCTGATGCAAGTCCGGGGAGGATGAAGAGAACCACTCACTGACGAGTTGCATGATGGTTACGGAGGTTGTAACCCAGCAAGAGTACTCCACACAGACAAAGATTCTCTGAGCTAGCAGACCTGCTTCCATAGCTAAGAACATGCCACCAACGCAATATGTAATGAGCCGTCGTCTTGGCGTCGGATTTGCTATTCGAACAATCGAGCACCAAATGCTCATTCGGGCGAACCTACCGCAAGAGATCCAGATGGTTGGCTCATCATCCCCTTGTGGAACTTACCAGAGGACGGAAGTCAATGTTAGCGAAAGGAGCCAAGCCGCTTCAAAATTTATACGGGGCATTCTAAATGCTGAAAGTGAAAGTCTTTCAGTTGTACTAGCATCGTATGTTAGGGGAATACTAACAAGGCTTGTGTGGGGCGGTTTGCATCCAGACACTGATAAGACATGCAATGTCACAGATGAGGGCCAAGGCAGCCCAAGTATCCTCCCACCAAAACTTGGACGACTGCCAGCGATATTGTAGTCGGAAAATGGTGGCGAGAATACCTACCACGTGTGCAACTGTTGAGGTGACTTTAAACTCATGTCAGCTGGGCAGGAATGGGGAGAAACAGACTGGCTGCCCACCTTGCACTTTGGGAGTCCAGGGCTGTATCGGAGAGTCGTCGTCCATGAGAGATGCGCGATTCTGTGCATTTGCTGGGAGGAAAACTCAAATATCGCCCCCGAAACGTAGAGACACTTTTAATGGTAGGGCAGGTGTGTCTTCGTGAGGATATGTTTACGGCATGCACGATGCCCTTTCATGGCAACTTGCGCACCGGTTCACAGGTTGTCAGGAATGGCGGGGATGTGTAAACCTGAGAGAAACTATCAGATTCCAAGCGATTGTGGAGTAACACAGCATGGCCAACATCATGGCCACTAAACCATAATTTTGACAGTTCTTTTTTTCCTGTCCTACAACCTGAAAGTGGGTGGCAAAGCCATGGCAAATGAGCGCTGGTTCTTCCCGGGATGTGGGCTAGAATTATCCTGTTGGGCAGGCAAGTGGATGGCTCCGTGAAACTGGCGGGGTTCTGAGCTCAAACTTGTGCACCATGATCTCCAAATGATCGTTGATCTGACACAACTCTTATGGGTATGGTGCGAAACGTGAACCAATGTTGTGGTTCTAACCCGCGACTTAGTGGCCTGAAGGCAGTAATGTAAGGCAGGGGTGGGAGTGGGATGCATCAGTGCAGTGGCCCTTGAACTTTGGTCTATTTACTCGGTCCTGAATCGAAGGGAAAAAAAAAGAACTGATAAGATAACCACGTGGACAGTCATCATGTCAACCTAGGTAAGACCCCAAAAGAACTTTTTTCTAACTCGACTCCCATCCCGTTCAAGAATAATGCTAGATGACCCCGACATTTGTGAGCAATTTTCTGTCGGAATCGCTAGGCCAGGATGAACAGTTTGTAGACGAAGATGACCCCGACCCTATCAGCTCAGGTTCAGATTACATCAACACAGACGAGGGTGAAGAGTCTGAATCCGAATACTCTGAAAGCGGGGAATCGGAGCTAAATGATAATGCTCATGCATCTGGGAGTGCAGATGTTGATGAAGACTTTGAGTAAGTACATTATATTTGCTGGGTGTTCAGAGCATTGAACATTCCGTACAGGCGCCTCATTCGGAACATCCGGACGGCGGACGATGTATCGAAGACGGGCGTGTTACAGCGGGAGTGGGATATTCGTCTTGAAGACCAGGACGCCATGTTTCGGGACGATTTACGGGAGGCTTCTGGTATCGGGAAGAGGAAAAGAAGGAAGGTATTACTTTCCTCTCTGATCGCATTTTTACGTGTGTTAAATTGTAGGCGGTCATGCAGCGTGAGCGTAGGGTCGGGCCTGTGCTCTCGCATCAAGTTCGCGCGTTGGTGGGGGAGGGAAACCAGGCTTACATCGACAATAACCTGACTGAAGCTATCCGGATAATGCAAGAGGTCATTCGCATCGAGCCGCGCGCTATCCCTGCCTGGACCGTTCTTGCACAATGCTATGAGGATATGAGCGAACCCCAGAAGGCTCTCCAGCTGCGCATCATGGCTGCCCATCTTAGATGTGACGCCGAGGAATGGGAGCGCCTGGCCCGACAATCCAGGTATCCTTCAGGCCCAGGAAACGAACTTTTGTTGCTTAGACACTTGACAGGGACCTCGGATTCAACCAGCAGGCACTGTACTGTTACACGAAATTATATAACCTTGCCCCTGAAAATGTGGATGCCCTTTGGGACCGCGCCAGTCTCGCGAAGGAGATGCATGACCTTCGAATTGTAAGGATGTCGTCACGTCCAATTGCGGGGACTGACATCAGTCGCCGGCATTGTCCACCAGGCTCGACATTCGCTCTTGGCAGTCCTCAAGCGTTTCCCACATGACGTTACCGTCCTCACCGAGCTCCGACCGATTCTCATTGAGCTCGCTGATTTTGTTCTCTGTGCCTCCCTTTACCAGGGTGCGCTAGAATACAATCAAAACCTAAGCCCTCTTGGACACGCTCTAGATCCATCCATATCTGGGCAAAATGAACAGCCAGGGTTTGGTTTCATAGAGTTGCTTGTCCTCGCAGATCTTCACAATACGATGAATGAATACGAACGGGCGATAGATACCATTCGAAAAGGGTGTCGATGGCTCCAGGGCAGAGCAACTCAGAAGTTCTGGGACGTCTGTGAAGATGACAGAGAGTATGACATACCTACCCAAGAAGGAACCGAGGCAGTGCACCGGGAAGGGGATGTCCACCCTGGGTTCTATCCACTGGATATAAATGCTCGTCACCGACTCGCAGTAGCCCGGATTAAAATGGGTGACATAGATGAGGGCAAGGTTGGTGAACCTCCCCTGAACGTGAGGTTGAACTAAACATTCGCTACGACCCCAGTTGCATGCCAACATCGTTTTGTCACAAGACGCGTTGGACTACGCTGCCTTGTTTGGGGAAATTGCGGACGCTTACTTCGAGTTGGAGATGTATTCTGATGCCGGTCCGATCTATGAGATCCTTGGCGCTGAACCCGCGGTGCGCCCTGCTCACAACATTCAAATCAGTATTTACCCTAAGACGCTTATAGACGAGCAGTTTGTATGTTCTTATGCAAATCGCCACGTGCCGTAGAATGCAAGGCGACATACGGGAAGCGTCCGAGGTTTACAAGCAGGGTAGGTCTATCGTTGATAGCGATCACCGCGAAGCGTTGACCCAGTTGTACAGTCATTGACGCGGACCCTTCAAATAACGATGCCAAAATGAAGCTTGCAGAACTATATGAAATCATGGATGAGCCTCGAAAAGCCCTTGATTTGGTTTATCAAGGTAGCAGCTTTCACACGGTCGTAATCCACAAACGTGGCTCTGATCTGTCATCCAGTTATCGATGCTAGGAAGCGCCGTCCAGGGCAAGGAGAAGGGACAACATTCCCAGGCCCACCCTTGAGGTCTCAGCCAGGTGCTTCCCTGTTCGACGAGAAATCCCATGTCCGACAGAAAGGAAAGGCAGCCACTAAGAATGGCCGACTCACTTTGACTGAACTGAAGGCTCTCGAGGAGCAGCGTGAGAAGGATGTGTTACTTGGGTACAAACGGATTGAAGAGCTCTGGCCGAGTATCCTTGGCGAGGAATATAACGATGAAGCTATCAGAGAGTGGATGATGGAAGCCGAGAAATTGGTAGAGATGTTCAGGGAGACGAGGAATTTGTTCCTGACCAGTAGGGTGCGCGTTTCGAGTACATGTATGCTGACTGAATGATCATTACTCTCGCAGCACACCGATTTTCGAGGTATGTTTCCCAGACGACGACAGTACGGCCAGGACGGCGCAGAGGAAGAAAGGATGGCATCGAGATTAGAGCTCATCGGTTCGTTACATGCTGCCCTCTGGTTTTTGCGTCTGGCTGACCAATGCAGAACGGGACAAGCATCAGCGCAAGTCGAAAGATGACGTCCAGCAGACTGGAAAGGTTGACTCGTTTCGGGGCATCTCATTTGATAATTGGTTGCGACTTTTCATGCAGGTAAGGTGATCGCTTTGTCCTATGAGACATATTCAGCGCAGCATCCGCACGCAGTATGCATTTATATTGACAAGACAGGGAGAGTACGAACTCGCCGACGAAGTTCTGCGTCACATCCTACTGTCCAATGGGTATCGAAGCAAAGCGCAGCAGGTTACTATTCGACTAGCAATTATCAGTATGCATTCCTAGTCTTTGTCCCTGAAGAATGCTCACCCGTGTCTCCGATGTATAGCATGCGCGATTGCCGTCGAAAACCACACCGTCGTCGTCGAACAATGTCGAAAACTGATCAATGCCCATCAATTCAACAATGAGCCTATGCGGATACTCGTATCCTCACTTGCGAGTGGCCTGCGCCCTGCAGAATCGTTCATAAGTTCTACGTTACAAAAACACATGCTCAGAGAGGTTCGGCTGAGCGACGCTGCCGTGAAGACCCCAGAACTCCTGAAGTGGAACAATTCGAGCCAGCGGTACCATTTAGCGGCTACCAAGTCGCTCGGCGATGATGAAACTATCAAAGGGGTGGAAGTGCCCGAGGATGATGGCGAGGATGCTGGCGACGCGGCTGACCCCGCCCCTGCAGGCGACAAGAAGCCCTTGTGGCTACCAACGAAGCATAATCCGATTCCTGTCACATTGTATGGACAATTGTGCCTCGCCGCCAAGAGCTATCAGAGTGCGATATGTGAGACACCCTCCCAATCGAATGCTGACGGTAACGTGCCTCATGCTGACGAACACGTTAGTCTATCTTTTGCATGGGTATGACTACTGTCAGGAGGATCCGATTGTATGCCTCTGTCTGGCGCTTTCGTCCCTCGGTCGGGCTATGCAGCGTCAAGCGGATAATCGTAACCACCTCATCGCTCAGGTATAACACGCATGCTTAAATCCTACATTGCTGATATAAAATTGCTTCAGGGTATGGCATGTCTGTCACAGTATCGTGCCGCACGGAGACAAGCTGGTGAACACGTGCTACCCGAAATTGAATTCAACTTTGGTAGAGCATTCCAGCAGTTAGGTGGGTCGTAGCGACGTTGCAGGTTCTCTGGACTCGTCTGATGCATACTTGTTTTTAAGGGTTGCACACTCATGCAGTCACTCACTACGAAAAGGCGTTGCAACTCGTGGAGGATCGAAAGGACGATGTGAGTGGGATGGGTACTACTTCTACAACTGGCTAACACACAAGATTGCTCTAGGACGTTTCTGTGGCTCGGGAAGCAGCTTATAACCTGTCACTAATTTATGTAACGACCGGCGCGATCCCCCTCGCAGAATCGCTCTATCAGCGCTGGTTATCTGTATGAAATTGCGAGTCGGCAGATCCTCACATTGTCAAGTGTATCAGTAGCCTCTTACTGTGAAACAGTTTCATTGGACGGATGGGGGACGTGCGTTCGCTTAGAGTCATCAGGTATGACGTACTCCGACCGACGTCGACGCCAGATTTTGATCCGGACTAGCAGCCTGCTGGTATCGCGTGACTATAGACACCTGTGGGAAACCCACTTCCCCCTACTCGACTACTTTGCTTTCACTCTCCCATGGTCCCAGACATGCCAATGAACATCGGTATTAGTTCGTCTTCCTCCCTACGCTCCCTTGTAGGATCCCCCCTGGCTTCATCTGTGGTAGGCTTGCTGATGCGGGCCACAGGGGCGGTACAACCACTCGAGAAGTACTGTGTCGTCGTCGGACACAGACGTTGACCCGGCAGGCTATGCATCGTCGTCTGGAACGACGACGCCCGAGGACGATACGCAGACGTTCCACCTGGGACCCACGCTCCGAGATGTCCTGGCTGACAAACAAACGTGTGGTCCAAAGGAGAAGCTCAGCATCGTCACGAAACACCACAATTTTTCTACCACGATGAGGAAAGTAAAGAAAGTTGCGACTGCGCTGGTCGTGTTCAAGAGAAAGGTGGGTACACATTGCTCGCCACCATACACGAGCTTGAGCAAAGGTGACGATATCGGGATTCGGGTCACAGCGACCGGATGATATTTCCCCTATTTTGATATCGAGTCCGTTAAGGGAACGATTTGGGAAACGGATGTCTGTCAAGCCTCACCCAGACGAGGTATGTGGACCCGCGCCTGTTGACCAACGTCCGACATCGAGCCTTCTGTCATCCAGGGGTTTTACAGCTTGCCCAACCGACGATTCTCCCTTTCAGATGCGAGCCAGTCACCAGTGAGCCTCGATTTCCTACCTTGTTGTCACCCTTGGTGCTCACCAGCTATACGACAAACACCAGCACCACTCGCAGACGACCGTACGCAAGTTTGGGACAATCTCGGGTTCCTCGTCAAGTTTCGCCGCGGGCACGTTCAAGAAGAAACGAAGCGGACCACGCATTCCCAGCTTCTCAGACTCGCAACTCAGCGCTCTCCCGTCTTCGGCACAGATAACGGCAGCCCCGCGAACCGAACACAACGTTCTGGCTTTAAAGACGAACTTGGTCCACGTACTCCGCATCGTGCTCTTCATACCATGGTGCGCCATTGTTGGCGGTGCACTGCTCTTGTCTCCAAGCCACGTGGAACTCGTTGCCTTCCGCACGGGATACATCACACCTCCAAAAGGCATTCGACGCTTCGCATACTGGGCCGAATGTGGTCAACAACACGTCATGATCTTCCTTGCCTGCCTGGTGGTCGTCCTTTGGTATGACCTCGTTCTGGGACTGTCGTTGACGAGCATTGCCGTGTCGCGCTTCGTGTTTGTGTGGCGTTCTTTCAAGGTGGACAAGGATATTCCGCTAGGGGAGGATGACCAACAGAGTTTGTATCTGGTGATAACGGAACTGGCATCCGCGGATGGTTCGTTCGTTGTGCGGCCTAAAGGAGGACAGACCGAGTTGAAGACGGATGACTCGGTAACGGGGGATCAAGGCCTAATGTCGCTGTTATGAATGATTACTAGGTGCCTTTCTGTACATTAGAATATACCTCGCTTTATGATATCTGCATGTACCCTGGATCACGGTGTTGTTAATGTATAGCTCGCCAAGCTCAGATTCGGAAGTCTTTGATGTCTGCCTGGTGAAATATAACAAGGAAGGTGAGAACACAAGCGAATATGTTGAACTTGAGGCGTCGCCAGGCCAGTCGAGTCATTCCCGAGTCCCGACAACAACGTGTGGGAACGGAGGAGTCAGGGGTTAGATTAGGACCCCGGACAGCACTTATATAAGCCCCTGTCACTGGATGGGAAAGCATCGACTCGGGTTGACCATTGTCCACTCCGATGTCGTACTGCGATCGCTGCGAGCGTTCCTTTCAGTCCTCGTATTCGTACGAACAGCACGTCGCAAACTCGTCCAGACACAACATCTGTGATGACTGTGATAAGGACTTTGACTCCTGCGAGGGTCTAAGGCAGCATTACATCCAGAGTCCACAGCACCACTTTTGTCGAGAATGCGACTCCCACTTTGCAGATCGCCGGCGCCTCATGCAACACTGCGGCGACGCACACTACTATTGTAGTGGCTGTAACCGGTTCTTCCGGAATGACTATGGTCAGGAACAACACAACCTTCAGTCCCACCACTACTGCCTCGATTGCCGGCGTTTCTTCTCATCGGAACGTGCCCTCCGCGACGTGAGTGCCTACCGCTATAATCTTATACTTAATGTCTTGACAGCTGACTGACACGTACTTCAGCATCTGACTTACTCCAGGGTCCATTAGACAGACTGCCAGTGGCATGAGCGAGGGGGCGCTGCTCAATAACTAATGCACTGGGATATATATATGCTCCCCAACATGCTGTTGGAGTAGCAAGCGCGAGCGAAACCACAAACGCGACCGATCCAATCGATTACCGACGCACGCGCGATCCTAACGCGCCATCATTCCTCGCGTACATTTTCCTTTTGTCTTTTCATGTGATCTTATTGTTCTCCTCATGTAGCATTCCACTCCGCCCGATCATCCCTTCAGGATCGTTTCCCCCTTGTTCGGCACTATACAGTTTATTTCGTATGTAAGACACTCGTAGTATTGTCGAGCACCTCAGTCCATTGCATGCGCACGACTGAGTGTTACTCGATAGTCGCGCGCCTCTTTTTCCCCGGTCGGTCATAATTTCACACATGCTCCATCTCATCCCTTTCAACATCAGCGTCATCAACACCACCACTTTTATATGGATGCGGAGAGTCAACTCCGGACCTAAGCTGAATTTTATCCGTGCGTGATTTTTCCCTCGGCACACTTTTAGTGAACAATTTCGACTGATCCATGGGCTGGATAAGCTGCACATGGTCGAGTGTTCCTGGTACAGGAGTTATGGGGGCCGATGGTGTGATCGGGGTGGCCATCATGAAAGACCGGGTGTCCAACGCAGGTCGACCACGCATGAGCCGCAATGCTAGCACTGTGTAGAGATAGCCACGCCAGAGAAGGATTCGCGATCGTGGAGAGAAGAACCGGATCAGCAATGGTAGAAACAGGCTCGAGGTCTCACGACAGAAACGACCTCAACCTTGAATCAGCTCCTACCGATTCTGCGCCATCATGCACCCTATCGACCTCCTCGTCAAGATACGACGCACTGTTTGCTCACTTTGACAGGCTGTATGGTACGCGTCCTATTGGATACCTCATGAGCATGGAGCTGGAGGACGCCAAGTTGTTGGATGGGCCCCTATTCTTGAGAGCCGCGCTTTTGACAGCAGACCAGTGGAGAATCGGCTCGTAGATAGCATATGCTTAGTCTCCTACGTTACACTTATCGGCTTTCCTTTTTTGGACTACCGTTACCTTGGTAGCCCCTTGGTGTTAATCCCCCGCGGACCCCATAGACCAGGTCACATAACCGGACGAGCTCCTCGATCTTACATTCAACTACCTAGCCGGTTCAAATCGATGGACCATTGCTCGGCATGCTCCCAGACCACGGGGATAATTCAGCGAGCGTGGATCTCCGCAAACAACCATTAGCGTAATTGATTAGTGCCACCGACTTAATTAAGACAGTGAGTCCATTTGCAACACTACTACCACAAGATCTTCGGGTACAGACGGGTATATGTGCTCTCACTGCACTTTACGGGACGTAGCTACAGACCAGGTTCCGAGTGTAAGGATCAAGTTATCTAACAGTACCTGGCTATCATCTGCACCGTACCACAGCTCGAGTATTGTTCACAACAACAAGAATTTGCTCAACGAAGCGCAACCCAGTCGCAGGCAGGCATGGATTGACTAACGTACCACGGCATCCTAATAACCGTCTCCTTGTGCAACTCGTTGGCCGTGCAGGTCTCACTGCACAACAAGAATCTTCCCATCCCCGACTCCCGACCCGTGTATAGGCATACCGTCGGTGGGCGTTCCGCGCGGAAATAATAGATCGTGGCCGATACGGTGTCGATAAGTGTATACATGTTGTCGTCTTCCTTCCCTTTCAAAGTCGCCAATTGAATCGGGTTTCCGCGCCTAAATATGTCATTCTCGACTCTGGATGTTACGGATAGTGGAGTACCGGAAGCACTGTAATGCGTCCTCGAGAATTTGTTGGAGATCGTACCTCCATACATGCGGTCAGAGGCTTCTTCGGCTGAGATCAATCCCTTTACCCCAACCAGCCATGGTTGGGCCCGCATTATGCGCCCGGACGCCCCGTATGCTACCGGCAGAGGCGCAAGAAACATCAGAACAAGCCCAATGACAAGGAGAGCAATTCCAGGAGGGTATGGGCCAATGGCACTGGTAGAAGCCACCAGGATAACCCCAATGAGGAAGATATACCAGGAAAGACTGGGGAGGAACGTGGCGATGAGGCGCTTGATGGAACGTCGCGTCGCGAAGGCGACAGAGGGAAAGTCTTTCCAGCGGATGGCGGCTGCCCGACAACCTCCAAGGACAAGCGCATTGTTACTCGTCAGCCCAACTACTTGCACACCATCCGGTTCGATATCCCATAAGTTTGATCCCCATTGATCGTCCTCGGCATACCAGCAGGGTGTGTCTGGTTTGGTCTGGGAGGGTAGTAGACAAACCATGCGCTCCACGAAGCGATCATTGTCATTAGCCATCGAAAGCCTGACAAGTGCTTGCAGATCAGTTTCATGGGGGTCGGGAAGGATGCGATGCTCGAAGAACCCCATGAGCGCATACACCCTGTCTGCTCTGAAGAGGGGCTTCTCCGTGCCTTTTTCAATTCTCTGTAGTCTGCCGCTTTCGCGTCGCCAAAGAGCAGACTTGAGCAACGAGAGCCGTTCCAACCTCTCCAACGGATCTCTGAGTCCATATGAATTGATGATCGCAGATTCCTCTGGGAAGTGGGTGTAGGCACGATTTGCGAGCTGGTGAAGGGTGATCGGCGTGACCTTGCCGTCTCTGAACACGTAACGTAGTTCACGGCTCAGGAGGACCTCAGGGAATGTCCAGAGACGTTCTCCGTATGTAACCCAGGCTTGCTCTTCGGTGGTGCCTGCTGGCGGGTTTAGCATGATGAGGGTGAACTCGGCGCCACGGTAAACATCTGCCATCCTATAAAGATCCTGGTTGACCTCCTCAGAACCCTGATCCAACGATTCTACCAGCTTGAGGTCAATCCAAAAGGCAGACACTTCGAGTGATTCCATAATAGCTTGGACTTGTGCAGTGAATTTGTTCTCTAATCTGGCCCTTTTCTCCCTATCCCTATCCGTAAGCACGACATCTCCATATTGATAGGAGATGGCGACATAGCTCCGTTGCTTGATGAGGTTTGGGTCTGAGCAGATACTCCAGGACGTCGTGTTAGGGTGAAGACCACGGACAAACAGTTGACGGGGGTGTGTGCCATGCGTAATTCTGTTGGGGGGGTGTGCGCCCTGTCCGGGGCTCCGCAAAGAGTACTCGCGAGGGGAACGAGCAGCCCAGAGATGTCCCCGGTACCTTGACAAGTAGGCTGGGTATAAACCCGTGTGCTTTGGCAGATCGAAAAATGGCCATATAAGCGCGAGTGTGAAGCAGGCCCAACGCGTGAACCAATGCAGGGCCTCCTCCGGGCTTTCTGGTAGGTGGGTCACCAGCCAAATCGCGAGTCTCTTCACTCTAAGAGGGTTTTCTCCGAGGGGAATCTCGGTCCACCCAATGCCCCCATATCTGGGATGGACTGCTTGGACTATGAGTTCTTTGCACTGCCCTGATGTAGGGCTGACATATCGCTGCTTTGGCCCATGGACGTTGGGCCGATAATGGTTATCATGGCAGGTATAATGCCCAACCCCTGCAGGTGGAGGGTGCAAGAGCACCATCTCGTGGGAGTCTTGCATACTACGACTCGCTAGGCCTACGGAGATAGTTAGCAAGGCAGCCCCATCAAGTAGACGCGGACTGACCTGCGCACACCGGGGTGGGGGACGGATGGACCGCAGAGTTTTCCGCCATGATACTTATAGTGATCGTGACTCCACAGGAACGGATTCATTGTACCACAAACGGTCTAATGGGTTGTCTCCCGTGGATGAACCCCTCAACCATATGGACGTTACCATAGCATCAGAACAACCGCCATTGTAGGTTCTTGTGGTGCGCCGGCGAAGAATCGCCCCCTGTGGATGAACCTCTCAGCCATATAGGTGCTACCATAGCGTTAGGACAACCCATATTTTGCGTCCTTTTAGTGCGCCAACGAAGGATTGGCTCTTGAGGAGCCAATGTACGAACGTTACCACAGCACTAGAACGACCCATATTGTTGGTTCCTAGTAAATGATGCACCTAAAATTAGGAACATATCTAGCTTCACGGTCGTGAGCTGTAGTAAATGTGAGATCCATTTTATGAGTTGATCAATTGCGATGCCCGGCGTGGACCATGAGCAGTACATCCAACGGGAACATACAATCAAGTCCCCAGGTTCTAGTCGAGAGTTTGACTACTCGCGCCCGGAGTTGCGATCAAAGGGGATCAAACTTTGATGAAACCACACAGGAACTATTGAGAGAACCAACATTTACATAACAAGGCTGCACGGTGTCCCAAGTTCTGTCCCTTAAGTAATCCAAACAATGGTAGTATGAGGGCTCAGACAAACAGGAACCCGTGATGGACGGCTTAGAGTAGCGGATGAAAACGTAGCCATTGATTGATACGTGTCTCCATACCTTCCAGTGTGTTCCATTAATGACTAGTTTCGGAATGAGGTGGCAAAGTTCTTTCCAACCAGTCTTCACGAACAACAACACAGTGCCAGATTCAGCGCATAAAATACAATGACAACGACTGAGAAGAGAACCACAGATTTGACGAAAACAGACAAGTATCGTACACTTGGTATATCCAATGATGCGATTTTAACTGACTGCTCAGCCACTGTAAGCGTCTTCCATACTGATCTGCCGCGCCTCCTGTCCTTCTCGTGCCCATCCAGTGTAATCAGCCGTTAACAATGCGGCCCTCAAGAACAGTGATCCATCCAGCGACTCGGCGCCTTCCAACTCCGTGTCCTTGAAATACCCAGTGGGACGCGTGCCATACAGTATGTCAAAGTGCGCGAAAGTACGTTGGATCTTGATGAGGTGGTCCGTGGGATGAGTGATGGTCGACTGCAAGATAGGTAGGAACGGATTCGGGGTCGGGGTCGTTTCTGTCGTAAGGGGCGTCCCTGGCGCGGAAGTTGTAGGAACCGAAGGCTCCAGCGCGGTGGTCGTCATGAAAGATTTGATATTCAGGACAGGTCGGCCGCGCAAGACCCACCAAGTGGGGGCTGTGAGGAGATAGCCCGGCAAGAGAAGGGCCTGAGATCGCGGAGAGAGATATACGAGCAGCGAAGGAAGAAACAGGCTCGATGTCACCAAATGCATCTTGTCTCAGTCATTAGGTGACCATCATCAGCGTGTGTGAGAGGCGGCTCACATGAAGAAGTCGGACTGGTGACCATTTGGTTTCAATCCACCCACCCCATTGAGCAAAGAGCTCAACCAGATGACCTCCTCCATCTTACGCTCGAATTCACCTGGCTGATTCAAGTCAACGGTCCATTGCTCAGCATATTCCCTGATCGTGGGGGAATAATGTGTGAGTATTTCCATGAACCGATCGACGAAATATGCATGTACGCTGTTCTTCAATCTGCCGTCTTTCAACATACGTGCCATGATGTCAAACACGTGTACGCCGCCAGTCTTGGATGTGATAGAATCACCAGAGGTGGCCATGGCATCCAGCACGAAAGTCGAGAGGCGTGTTGTAATGTGGTCCTTGCCATTTGTGGAAATGGGAGAAAGAGAGAAGAAGGGAGTGATCCTCCAACGTTCACATCATGAACTGCGCTCATCGCAAGACCTTGGAAATTGGTTGAGGGCACATATCCGTGTGCAGGATTCCACGCCACGTACCTTCTGCAAGCATTCCTTTCAAACCAAGCTCGACCCCATGTCCAGCATGGATGAACGGGTGCACGAGTCCAGCAGAGGAACGGCTCAACATTTCAGGTTGGGTGTTCGCGGTTCTTCCCTTTCGGAAGTTGTATTTTCAAAGAAGATAAACTCTTCGAGAGTACATGCGGCACCCCATTCAGAGATTTGCTTGGAAAAGAAGGTTACATAGGCCTGGTAGAAATTGGTGGCTGCGTTAAGCATGTTGATATTTACCTGGCAGCACGATAACTTACATGTCATTTGCCAGATGGTCAACGAAATCTGTTTCGGTAATGGGCTCGGGAGACTCGAACGCAGGCCGCTGGATGTCGCCATCACGCTTGTAATAGTCTCTGATTATTGCCGCGGATCCGCCTAGAGCGCAGATCGCGATGGCACGACGGGTAATGTGGCTGCCGACCATAGGTGAGCATTACTTCTCGCAATCGATAGAAATATATATACCTGAGGAGACGCCTGTTGTTGAAGAAGATGTGATAGCGCTGATGGTTGTCTTGGAAGACATCCCGAAGAGCAGCGAGGGACTCCAGGTTCGCCCCAGGCAGCCTCCGCGGGGAAAGAAGGGAAGGAGGAAGAGATGGCGTAGAGAAGAGGTCGTCGAGTTTCTGCTGCATGATACAGTTAGACGACACGGTGATGATGATGATGATGATGATGATGAATCCCAGATCCGTGTCTTCATATCTATACGTGACGGTTGTGAAATACAACAACCACATCTCCTGCTGCCTTTCCAGTGAACCTTTCCGGCCCGGGTGATACCAACCGCTAAGCTACTGCCAGTAAGCGGCCGAATCTATTCTCATACACGTAGTTAGGGATGTGTCCTGGTCATTGTTGGGCAAACATTGAAACTTTACATCAATCCTGGGCCGAACTAGGCAAGCTGGACGATAGATCAGTAACCAGGGACTGCACTACAGTAGAACATCTCACAATGCATGGAGTTGGGTCATTGCCCGGCTCCGGCGGCGGGGGGCCATTCGCTGCATAACGCTAATGATACATGACAAGTAACCCCCGTCCGACATTATGCATTACGAGAAATTCCACTGTAATTTCTTTTTGATGATCACATCCCGTTATTGCTGACTGTTGGTTTATAATGTCTTCATCACGTTCATGGAGGTATTGTGGAGACGTTAATGAGGTGTACAGACGGCAGAGATGAGTAGAACGCCCCTGAGTGACTCGGGAGGCATCACGCGAACCATGGCTGACGAACAAACCAAATCTGTCTTTGCCACCTCACGACCAATGCCGAGGGACCCTCGCAGTCATGAATGTGTTCTTTGCACGCGCGTTGCAGGACCGATTGCAGTCTATCACGTCACTGACCGTCAACGCTGTCAACCCAGGCTTTTGCATTTCCAACCTGAAGCGGAATCTGCACGGCTTGCTCAAAGTCGCACGGATGACTGTTATGGAAACGCTTCTCGTCCGGACCGCAGAGCAAGGCAGTCGCCAGCTCATATACGCTGCCATCGGCGAGCCAGGCAATGAGGATCACATGATGGGGGCTTTTGTAAACAAGGCAGCAGTTGTAGAGCCTTCTGATTTCGTGATCAGCAAGGAGGGGAAGAAGATGCAAGATATTGTCTGAGTGAGTGTGTGCATACAAAGGTATTGATATCCGGTTGACCTGTGTTGTTATAGAGGGAGACCGTTGAGACATCGACGAAGAAGGCACCTCAGTTGAGGGAGATCGTGCAAGAATATCTCGTCTGATCAATGACGTCGTTTCTCGTTGAGAGTACGTGTATCCACAATCGACTTGCCTACGCACGGTTCCAGGATCCGAACCCGTCCACAATGCGTTGCGATGCATGCCTCCAGTTTGTGCATTTTTGTGGCGTTCTTATGAAGCTTGATCGCTTGACGAATATGGTGACACCGGATTGACTGATCTGCTACTTATAATGGTTCTAATATATTGTAGCCCGGAAAATAAAGTCAATGATCACGTCGTATGATGCACTAGAGGCTTGTAACGCATAGGCAGAGCAACCTCCCAACACTTTGTTTGCAACTTTGATTGTTCGAGACACGCTCGACATCGAGTCAGATAGTAGTGGTAGTGACGAGTGTGCTACAACCATGTAATATAATTGTAATAGGACTTGGCGTGTGCAGTGAGGTGATACCCACCAGGGTTCCGTGCCTCCACAGTGACCGGCTATCCATCTATCGAATGGCGTTGTAAGTGAGTGCAGCTCATGCAAATGTCCATGCCAATGCATCGTCATATCCCCACCTAGCACAATCATCACATTACACAGACACAAATATATCATTCCTCGGAGTTGTCGCGATATTACAACGTGAACTGTTCGACATGGATAGCCACTCCACCGAGTTCAATCCCGCGCATGACCCCCAACCGAGCGACCGCGTTCTGTGCATCAGTCGTCAAACTCGCCGGCCCACTCGCACAGACCGCCACCCCCCCTGCGTGACCATTCGCTTCGACCCGTTCCATGCCATCAGATGATTTACCATCCTCGACCGAGGCCGTCGAAGAGGACGAAGCGTTCCGAGGGCTCGTCAGGTCTTTCAGCAAACCGTAGATCGACGGCCTCGCAGACAACATCACATCACAGTTTGGAATGACAGGGACCGCTTCTGGATCACACAAACATGTGACGAAAATCGAGATATGGAGGTCGATTGAGGAACCGACGGCCGTGTTGGCAATGTCCGTCAACATGGGCGCGAACCACGAGATGCTGCCTGCAAAAAAAGAGTGATGAGATATCACACAAAATCGTGCAGAGTTTTCACAAGCGAGACACTTCATCCACGAATGAGGACAAGAGGAAAAGGTACTCACCAAACGACCGAATGCACCACACGAACTCGATGCGACGAGTCCGTTCTCCACCGCGCCGACGAAGCTTGACACACCGGCCCACGATGTCGTCCAACAACCCGAGCGTGAAGGTGATTCCAGATCCTCCAGAGACGAGGAGTATCGTCCCGTACTGCCCAAGGTCGACGCTCGACCCTCCATACGCTCCATCGATCATGACTTGAACAGGGACCGGCACGTCCCCGTCCCTGTCCCTGCCCTTGCACGTCTCATCTATCACCATCAGCCTCTCCTGCTCCTTTCTCACATACGTGTTGAGTGCCCTCGTCCAATCGCCGTCGACGCGCGCACCGAGGAGCAACCCTGGATTGGACAGGCACGAGTATGCAGGCGGTGCGGAGAGGATACTCAAGGGATGACTCTCCAGAAGACGCCCAGAGAAAAAGACACGGAGGCAGACATGCTGGCCCGCCATCCATCCCCCGTCGCAATCGTGTACGCGCACCTGACAATTCATCATGAGCACACGCACAAGATCACGGCCCAAGACACCCACGAGCGTCATCAACTGGTCTGGGGCTGTTACCGTGGCATCTTTGAATCGGTAACGAAGCAGACGCATGAACATATCCGCCCCGTAGAACGCAAGCGGTGGGTATATCCACGGCGGTGCATACACCGAGTGATAACACACGCACACAAAGAACGCAACGAACAGGAACACACTGCATCCAAGTCTCCATGATCAAACATTCTGACAAGTCTGCCAACGGGCACTCACTGGATAACGAAGAAAGCTTGGTAAAACCATCTTCGAATTGGTCTGAGTGATAAAAGGACGATGCAGCCAAGTACGGCAAAGGACGCGACGCCAGACGTTTCTTTCTGAGGGCCGAGAATGGGAAGGTTGTACTGGATGTGATTGCGGATCCAAAGGCCGCCGTGGATGGTGGCGGCGAGGAACATGACGCGGCCCCCCATGCGATGGAGGAAGTTGAGCGTTTCGTAACCGTGACCCGGCCCAAGGAGGAGGGACAACAGAGAGTTTTTGGTGGAAAAGAGGAATACGATCGGGAATTGGGCGAATGCGAGAAAGCCTATTTGGAGCAGATCGTCGATTAGAATCATATGGACTGGAAAGGTTCCATGAAATCCTACCTACCAGCTCGGTTTGGATTGGAAATAAGGGGTGCATCTTTAATGATGCATACCAACGTGATCGCGAGATACGCTGCGAGGATGAAAACTAAAATGCGATGTCGGTCAACCAAGAGAAATGGATGAAGGGGCGTGGGATATGTACTCTGTCCAGCGTTTAGCTCGAGATAGGGCACTGACCATTGCCGGATAGAAGACAACGCATTCCAGTATGCAGCTACCTTGCGACTTCGTGAGGGGAATCGGGATTCTTGTAAAGACGAGGTTGTATTTTCCTCGCTGACCACAGCCGAATAACCCCTTCCATTGCCCTCGGAAATGCCAAAGAAACTCGTCAGTGCCCGCCCATGTTTCAGCGCGTGCAAAAGCGACGGAAGCGAGACAATGAGGACAAGGCCCAAGCACGAACACCAGATCGCAGTGAATCTACCCTGCCATATCGGATCTTCTACGTAAGAACTAAAAGAAGTCAATAGACGGGTATATCAGCATGTGAGGCCACGAACGGCCAGGATCCGTTGTAGGTTTGGACGTACTTGTAGATCTGTAAACTAGCTGGAACCGTCGGGGGTGCCACAGAGGACATGATACTCATAGGCTAAGCACGATGGTCGCCTGTGGGACAGGTTTGTCGAACCGCTAAGGACGGCCCGAAGTCGTCAGCAAGCCCACGGCATAATTGGTAGAAAAATATTTTCACGTTTGTTTGTTGGAAGCAAACATTCTCCCGCTCGCCTACAAATGATTACCCACAACACTAGGGTGGAGGGCTCTTGGAACGAGATGCTTGGGACTGTTCACTGATTGATCCAGACACAAAAACTCGTGGAGGGGGTGATATGACAGAGTATTGCACATGTATACAACTTTATTTCGTGTAGTCACATAACCCAGATCAATGCTCGTCACCCGTCGACGAGAACCGTCCAAATAACGTCTCCCCTACACCAGACCCCACCGTGATTGATGCTATAAATGCCAGTTGAAACGTCCTATTGACATGTTCATTTCAGCCAGGTGTGCCCTATGCAACAAGCGGGTGGAAGAACGACATACATAACGACCAGCATAAGGAGGACTCGGACGGACGCATGCGCTGCAAACAGGACGCCCCTCGTGATATCGAACTCGGGCACAAACGGTGCTATTCGGAGCCACTTGGATTTCTCGGTGCCTGGCAACGAAGACGATGCGAATGGCGGCGGCAGAGAAGAGATGTCAGACTTGTGGAGTGCCAACATGCTCGCCCTTTAGACAAAACATGACCACATGGCACCAGGACAATGATCAGCAGATCAGAGCATGATGAAATGGTTTACCTTTCGGCCCAGTGTCGTTCTGCGAGCCCAAGACATGCCAGGAGCCACCTTTCCAACATGGCTAGCAGGCACAGACCGATACATGTGCCAATCATCGAGCCTGTACTGCTCGGAACCCAGCCGGGAAACCACACTGACTTCGTCTCAGTCGAAGGCACAATCTGAATGATGCCATGAGTTGGCTCACCGATATCACCTGGGGTGAAGTGTATGTATGGTAGCGATTGGCCAACGGCAAGGTTCATCGGCATGTCCATTGACATGACCATGCCATTGGACTGAGCAAAAGCAGGAGTCAGGAAAAAGCATGCTACAAGGATGGTCCAAGACACCATGATCACAGTCGTTGTCGGTGACGGGAATCGAGCGCTGGGGAAACGAGTCCTGCCGCAGTTCGGTCAGCTATCGCCGCGTGTTGAATTCAAACTCCATTAGGACGTGGGAACTCGGAATGTTTTGGGAACTCCCATGTCCTAACGGAGTTTAAAACTAAAAACGCGGCGCCCACCAATTATAACGCCCACTTCGATTGTTAAATTTAGTTGGAGTGAAAGCCTAGACCGAATACATCGAGACGGCGGAATACAACAACCCTCACCGTGGTGGACACAGCCAGGGTCAACAATCCTGTGAGCCCAGGTATCCATTTTGCACCCACATAGACATGGGTGAATAAGTAGGCTTTTGTAGCACCGATTCAAATGCGTCGGACTCAGGACCACACTATCGAGTCGAGGATAGATGATTCGTGAGGGGTGGGACTCGCCCACACAGAATTATGGGGGGTTGAACTGGCCGCTGCACAATTGCTCGGGCCAGTGCCACATCGTGCATAGACACTGCGCCACTTCTGGAGGACTACGCTCGCATTTTGCAGCACCTATGCATGATGTGGCAATGGCTCTCCCCTCTTCTCAGCTTATCACCAATACCAGTATAGGATGCGCAACCCTCAGGCGGGGCCCGATGGTGCTCGTGTCCAGGTGGTTCGAAAACATCTTGTCGCAGCTGAGGATCTTGTGTCGGAAGCACGATTTTTTGGAACGCGGAGAATCCCTACATTTTCAGGAAAATTGGAATAGAGGGATGAAGCAGGGATCAGAGGGCAGTCGTGGTAGGGGGAGAGGGCAATCAGCGTGAGGCTGATTTGCCTCACTTTGAGGCTTTTGTGCGAGTGTGGGAACTGTAAATTGTAGACCCGCGGGTCGGCCGGGCCGGCTAACGAGAACGAACAACTCACTCCAGGCAAGCGCACCAATGATCACACACTCAATTCACTGACTGACTGACTGACTTGTCGGAGAACCAGCCCGTACATAGCACATACCTAGTCACCCACGCTACACTCATTAACTTTCCTTTTTCGGACTAGGAAAAATGTGACACAGATTCTGACCACCTGAAGACTCAGAGCATTACACAGCTGGATTTGATTCAATATGCAAGAGCTGAAAACAAAGTTGTTGCCTCGACTCCCCCATGGGTGATTACCTGCCATGAACCAATTAATCACAGGGTGCTTACATGTGAGTGGCACCTGTTCTTCTACATACATTGCAGAGTTCCTTCACCATTTTGCTTCTTCAAGTACTTGCTCAGCATTAAATTAAATTTTGCACCAGTAACTGACCTCAGCAAAGGACAGTCCATTTCAAACAGTGATGACTTGCAACTAATGAGATCTTCTTTCTAGATGTTCTCACCTGTGATAAGAGGTGCAGATCGAGGTTGTCTCGCGTGGAATGACTGATTCCCTGCAATTCACGCTAAACGAATTGTTTTCCTTTCAGCCATTGCCGAGTGATGAGAAGGCGTATGTACGATGTGAGGTCCGAATCGCAGTGTGAGGCGAGGTGTCAGCATTCGAAGGCGAGGTTGCATGAGATCAAGAGCAACACATCTAAAACATTTGGACTCATTGCCACGACATGTCGACTTATCTCCAACGAGAAATTTCCGCTTGACCTTCTGGTTGGTGAATGCGGTCAGCACGAATGCCTTTTTATGATTACGGGAAACAGCCACTATGGCTGGGGGAGCGTGATAATACATGTAGCCATTTAAGCACTGGGCGCACGGGGACCTGGTCGACAGCAATGATTTTGGGAGGCTTCCAATCATTCAATCAACTATTCGGCTCGATTAATGAACGTGGACAACACACTGGGCGCAAGCGGACCTGGTTGACAACAATTTGAAAAGCTTCCAATCTGGTAATCAACTCCTCAGCTCGATAAATGAACTCGGAGGATATAGAATGATATGCTGCGTGTACATGAAACCCCGTACCCACGCTGGAGGATTTATGAGCATGATCGGAGGGAGAAAGGAAAGCAATCTGTAAAGGGATAAGTAGGGGATTAAGTCTCATATTTCAGTGACTATAAAGCGGGCAATTGACCACCTAGGTTTCCCCTAACCATCTCCACACTTCCCACTGAATCCAGAATTCTGATAAAGACAATCTTCAGCCCGGTATCCTCAGGATTACTCCTATTATTGAAGGAGATCCCCCTGTTTGTGTCGACCCCACGTTGCCCGCTTTTCAGGCTGTCCAACTCAACGGACCTGCCACAGGGGTATCACCATCCTTCGTCGCTAAACCGAACGGAACTTGACACTCATGCGTCCCTTCTAGTGGAAGCTTGTCAACCTGGGCGACCGCACATATGGGCTCAGCGTAGGCGGATATCCCTTTACAGGGGTGATTGAGGACGAGGTCACCGCCACGATCCACGCCGAACAAAACGTACAATGGGTTTTTACCTATTCTGTAGCTCAAGATGCCTACACGTGGGTAGCATCCTGTTTCTACATTTTCGATTTGTTCCGCTAACTCGTTCCTTGTTCAGCATTACAAGGGCGGATGACCTCAATGTAGGATGGACCATTTCAGACGCTGGTAACCCTAACGTAATGAAATTTCACCTCTTGACGAGGTTGGCTTCTTATCGGTGTGCATCACAGTCCCTAATCGAGACCAGTCTGATCGTAGCAATGGATTCCGAGCGGCCGCAATTCTTGCCAACTCAATTGTTCAGACTGGTTGCAGTCCTGGAATGATCAGAAAATATACGACTTGAAGCGTGGGTTGCACCATAGGGCAAATTGTTACGCTGTACGGTGGCCGTTGCTGTAAGTCTCGAACGGAAATGTTGGATTATTGTTCACCGTCACGCACCGAGCCCACAAGAATCGGAAGTGAATCCACGCGGGACTAATAACGGTGAACGTTAGCGCGAGTAACATCTCTGATTCATATACATATTTTGCGATCGAGCGTACCCTCAATTAAAGTTGCCGAGCGGGTGCTGGATTAGATACGAACCAAAGAGTACTGCAATTACCAATTCAAAATGCATATAGTAGTAAAAAAATACCAGAGCATCCCTTTCAAGGGACGACACCGCACTCGACATGAGATGATTGGTATCTAGGAACTGTACATTGGCAAGACCGCGACCGTTAGCGCTTTTCCTGTGTGAACTTCAAAAAGTACGTTGGCTCGAGGAAGTCTAGGGGCACCCAGAATCATTGATGGCTTGCCATTTTACACCACGGGAGTCCCTCTTGGTGGGGTCGCAGGCAAATTTTACCGAGGCACCGGGTTTATGGGTTTCTTTTCCAGTTCCATAACCTCAAGCTCTCTCAAGGAAGTTTCGGGTCAATGGACACCACTACAAAGGCAGGAAAAGAGGCGATTTCACCCAGCACTCGTTCTCTCAAGCCCCGATCCTAGGAAATGCTACCGTGACGATGAGACACCGACATTGAACAGCATCGCAAATCGTCCATACAAAGATCGTGCGACAATGTGAATCTCGGAGGCAGCAAGTTACAGCCACTTGGGGCTGAAGGAAGTGTCTTGTCAGAGCCCGATGATTCCACGAAGGTATGAAATTGACCCACCACGAGATGACGCACGTTATGGCAAGAGCGTCCCTCGCTTTAGTGCTCACCTGACGGGTTATCTCGGTCACGGACAGGGCTTGACTATACCCTCGTGCACTTGCGTCTCGGGCCCGCGGCGGTGGCATGCAGGTACAATCGACTTTTGATGATGCCAGCCCCCGGTTGCATTGATCTCAGATGGTCCATTTGAAATGCTTGTATAGTACATGGTATCGCTGAAGGTATCCTACACGCAGCCCCAGATAAACCAAACAACTCCAGACATCCACCTTTCTCGCCGTGGGCGCAACTCCGAGTCCCAAGGGACTCGCCAACGTATTTCACGAACGACGGGGTGCTGCCTGGACTTGCCTTCGCAAACGTGACACTTCTTCGTCAGTGATGTCGTACCGTCGGACCAGCGTTTCGATTGTATCCACGACCACGTCTCGTCCTTTGGGAAGTACCGCGAAACCCGCGTTGAAATCCTTGAGCTCCTTGTGAACATCGCCTCTATATGGTAACTTTTTGTATGCGTCTAACGCGCGGGCCACGTCACATAAAGTGATGGATGCATGCGGCACCAGAATGAAAAGAATTTTCATAACGTTGATCAGGTCGACAATGTATGCCATGAAACATTTTGTAATGGCATTACTGGTGTAGAGTTGGGATTGCCTGGAAGCCAACAACCAATCATAACCACTTACGCCGAGTTGTGAATCTTGAGAAAAAGCTTTCCGAGACCGACAGCTCCCGTAAGTGGAAACGTGATCGCAACCGCAGCCGGGTCATTCAACAAGAAGGGCATTACAGAGGCAAATGACGTAGATGATCTGTGTACCTTCCATCAGGTGCTGTCACAGGCATTGAATCCCCAGGCTTACTTGGCCTTGGTAGCCGGGATATTCACCCCGAGGTCTGAGGTATCCAACAAGGCTTCTATAAAAGACCCTCCTTGTAGGGCCTGTTACACCGTCAGGCACTACATACAATAATAAGAAGGGAGACAGTTTCTCACCTTTTCAGGGTCATTGAAATTCCAAGCCCGAGTGATGTCCTTGTGTAGAACGAGCAGGTAGTCTTCCAATTTTCCAGCGGAAAAGCCAATGCATGCGGCAAACTTTGACCAGTATTCTTTGGCGACGCTTAGAAGTAGAGCCATAATGCAGAAGTACCAAGGACTCACTCTTCTTCCCGATTCTACAAAGATGTGAGACTGGCTCTGAAAGTAGTAATACGGGGCGTACTTTATGGTAAGATCCACCTTTTTTTCAATGCTCGCCCGCTGGGCCATCTCGGCGATATACAACTGTGCGTTTCGCTCGCTCGGCTTCTCTGTCGCCGTGGTATAGGATGGATCGGCTCTGATATACCATTCAATCTCGGAGATTGTGGTCTTGACGAGTTCAGCCATCGTTGATTCCAGGAGGTAGCCACTTTTCGCTGGTAGGCCATTAATCTACCAGTAGATGAGTAATGAATAGGGCAATACGCACTAGAAACAGCTAGGTGTGGTATATCATTCTTCAGTGCTCGCTGGAGGGATTTGGTGCAGTACTCTGTGATAAACGCCGATCTTCGTGGTCGTAGATGGGGCTGCACTTCTTCCATGCTCCTGAACTGAACACGTTCCTTGCGCAGGTCCGTTATCAGCAGGTTGTCCAGAAGGTCGAGCTTCGTCAACACAACAACCACCGGAACTACAGCAGGTTGGTAACACCCTCGAATACCAACAGACCATCAGCATTTGATTTACGTACTGTCGCCCACAATGTCCTTTCTCTTTTGCAGGAATTCCTCCATACCGGCTTCAAGAACTCGTCCTTTGGCATACGGAATCTGAATGCACACCCTAACATTTTTACTTAGCTGCGTCGGCATCACCACGGAATGCCCTACCAAACGGCGTGTAGCCTATCCTTCAGTTCCTTACGTCTTTGTCGATCACGGATGAAATTTTTCACTTTGACAAAGTTGTTGCCATCTGCCGCTTCAAGTCCCATGCTATCATGAACCACGAAAAGCTCGTTCTCTGGCGCGACGAATTCACGGTCAATGTCAGCTCGTCCTCGCGAGGCTGCGCTGACGTCCTAAAACAAGAGTTCGACAACATAACATCGCAGACGACAGTAGACTCACCACCTCCTTGACTCCAAACACGTTTCGAATTAGGGTGGACTTTCCAACACCGCTCTGGAAGTTCGGATTATTAGCAACCGGCTATGATCGGGCATGCAAAAAGGCAAATACGTTTCCGATGATGAGCAGTCGGAATCTTCAGGTGATCAGCGTGGGATCGTAATCAAGCAACAAAACGCTCACCGAGGACATATACGAAGGACTTCATTCGTAGTCGGGGATAGATGGTCGCTGGAGGAAGGGGATAACGGACCCTCGCTAGAACCTTGACTGGTGTAAGCGGATAACGAGGCTGTGTCAAAGCTTTCGGTGGTCGTATCGGGTGACGGGACATCAGAACGTTCTCCAGCGGTGGGGGATGGCAGATCCTGAAGGTGTCTCCCACCATAATTGCGCGAGAAGGCAACATTAACCACGATATTGTTGTGGAAGATCACGTATGCTTTCAATAGCCAGCGTCAAAAGTAGCCAGGAAAGAGTGTAGCGTAACCCCGTAGCTCACATTCCTTCCCACGTCCTTCGTTCCGTGCTTGTCTCACGATTTTGCTCTGGTCCATGGGAATGCGGAGTGTGTGTGCGATCCTGTTCGATCGGTACTGCATCGATACGGTGAGTTGATCGGGAGCGAATAGTTTGCTACGATCAACGGTGAATCAGGTCGATGAGTTGATACGCCAAGCTATCTCACAGTGGGGGATTGAATACTTCATTGTGGTTGTGGCCAGGGGGGAATTCACCCGGAATCACCTTTTTGAAGGTTCCGGTTTGGAATGTGACGTTGTATACAGGCTTGGCGAATTGCTGTCGGATTTCAAGGGCGATAACTATGAAGAAGGGGTTGGTCCATGTCGAAATATACGTTAGACTGAGGGCATACTCGATATGTAGATGGGGCCCTCGGACACAACGGACGACATGGCGGCATTCGATAGGCCGAATTGCTTCGTAGGACGTAGACACCTGTCAGTGGTCCGCCGGGAAGGGTTGGGACGCCTGGAGAAGATATCAAGGAGACGGCGCTAAACGGTGGTCACATTAACGGTCGTGGTCCGTATCCCCACGCTGATAGATATATCCCATGAATCACCGGCGACTCATTAATAGTACGTACCACAGGTTCGGACCTTATTCAACGGTTCCGCTGATCCCTACTACATCCTCTGCCTCGGTGCAGCCTTCCACCCCGGTCTAGACCTTGAAGCTTTGTTATCTGGAGACGGGTCGGTAGACCCTGGGAAAAGAATCTGTGCAAAAGAGTTGCGCCAACAGGGAGGGTGAACCACAACGGGCTCGTTCGAGGCGATACCACGAGTCTACAGTAATCCTTTTCGTAAACTTGGATTGGGATCGATTAGCCTCGGTGAGTACAATGGCATTGGTCGCATAAAAAGCTGATTGTCCCACCTGACAGATCGCCAAACGTCTCGGTGAATGGCAACACCGCTCGCTACAGTCGCCATGCCAGTTTCGCTTTTTCAGACACCTGAACTGCACCGGCACCAGCAGCAGTTTCATTCAAAGACTCCTTCAATTCCGCAGCAAGTCATCCCCGTTCATATCTCCCTACTCTAAATTTTTCGTTCACACGCCATATTGATGCATTGATCGAAGTTTTACGATATGCCAGAAAAGCGGATCACATTACGCTCGAAAACTCGTTTGTGGGATGATGCACACTGCCCATCTCGCGTTCGGCGATCACCCAGGTTTAGACGACTCTCACATCAATGAACCACTGTTGTCAACGGCTATTCACGCACCGCAATGTAGCGTAACGTGCGTGCATGTCTGGAGGCGGGACGAGACCAGCGACAGCGCCATGTCGGTACTTCAAGGTCGCTCGTCACGCAAATGGTGGGCTCAGTCAGTCTATCGGAACAGTGACACTGTCATTGTGCAATCATTGCTCAGGGTACCAGGCATACTGTACATACAAGCGTACGCAAACCAAACAACCACAGATGAGTCGACCACCAACTTGTGACGGGGGATTGGCCAACTAGGTGTTCACCGACGCGTTTCATGGACGGCGTGATGCCGCCGTCAGAAGCTCGAGCCGCAAAAGTGACAGTTCCTCGTCGCTGACGTTGTATTGTCTGACCAGCGTCTCAATCTTATCCACGACTACGTCCCGTCCCTTGGGGAGCACCGCGAAACTTGCACTGAAATCCTTGAGTTCCTTGTGAATATCCCTTCTGTACGGTAATTTCTTATAGATATCCAATGCGCGAGTCACGTCCTCGGACGTGGTGGATTCCTGCGGCGCTAGGATGAAGAGAATTTTCATGACGTTGATGAGGTCGACGATGTATGCCATGGAGCATTTCACGATGGTTTTACTAGATTCGGGTGAGCATTGTCTGTCGATGACCGATGAAACAAACCCACTTACGCTGACTTGTGGATCCCGAAGCAGAATTTTCCGAGAGCGACTGCTCCCGTGAGCGGAAGAGTAATTGCAAGCGCGGCCGGGTCGTTCAACAACAAAGTCATTAAAGAGGTGGATGATCTGTGTAGCTCCCGTCAAGAATCATAATTGAACGTTGTATCCGCCAGCTTACTGGCCAGCCTTTGCACGCGGAATATCCACCCCAAGGTCGGAAGTATCCAACAAATATTCTGTGAATGTCTGGCTCTCTAGGACCTTTCAGAGCATTAAACACGACAGTAAGAAAAGGCATGGATTGTCACCTTTTGAGGGTCGTTAAAGTTCCACGTCTGAACGATATCCCGATGTAGAATGAGCAGATACTTTTCCAATTTCTCAGCGGAAAACCCAGAGCATGCGCCGAAGTTCGACCAATATCCTTCGTCGGCGCTTAGAACAAGAATGGGAGGCATCAAAGGACTCACTCTTCCTCCCGATTCTACAAAAAACAGTCAGATCGGCTCTGAAACTGATGGTATTGGGCGTACGCTATGGCGACCTCCACCTTTGCTTGAATACTCGCGCGTTGGGCCATTCTAGCAACATACAACGACGCAGAAATGGATGGATCGGCACTGATGTACCGTTCGATCTCGGAGGTTGTGGTCTTGATGAGTTCGGGGATCGTTGGCTCCAGTTGGTAACCCTTTTTCGCTGGCGTGCCATTAATCCACCAGTAGATTATTCAAGTCGAATATGATACGTACTAGAAACGGCTACATATGGTATGTCGCCTCCCGTTGCTTTCTGGAGAGGGCCCCCGCAGTGTTTTTTCAGAAAATCCGATCTCCGTGGTTCCAGATGGGGCTTCGCTTCCTGTATGCTTCTGAACTGAACGCCTTCCTTACGCAGATCCGTCATAAGTGAGTTGTCCAAGAAGTCGAGCTTTGTCATTACGACGACAACTGGGACTATAACAAGTTGGGAGATCTTCAAGTAGTGGGGGTAGTGTATGATTTACGTACTATCGCCAACGATGTCCTTTCTGTTTCGGAGGAAGTCCTCCATGCCGGCTTCAAGAACACGTCCGCTGGCGTATGGGACTTGAATGCACACCCTGAAACCATTACTCAATTGCGTTCTGATCACCTTGTGACCCTTACCAGATTGCATGCAGCCTATCCTTCAACTCCTCCCGTCTTCGTCGACCATCTATGAACTTTTTGACTAACTCCAAGTGGTCGCTTTCCGCTGCCTCGAGCCCAAGGCTATCGTGGACAACGAAAAGGTTGTTCTCTTCTGCGATATACTCCCGGTCAATCTCAGCTCGCCCTCGTGAGGCATCGCTGATGTCCTGGCACAAATGGTAAGAAACGTAATCGTCATTGGCAAGCGGAGACCCACCACATCCTTGACGCCAAACACGCTCCGAATCAAGGTAGACTTTCCAACACCACTCTAGAAGAATCGACTGTCAGAGGTCGGCCATCACGTAATGCACGACAAGATAGAAATACATTTCCTATGATGAGCAGTCGGAAGCTTCAAGTGATCAACTTTTAATAAAGATCCATAGGGAGCAGGGTACTCACCGAGGGCATATCCTAAGGATTTCGTTCGTGGTGGGGGAAAAAATAGTATTCTCAGTGGTGGAGCTTAGCTGGGCGTCGTCAGAGCTTTCGGTGGCGATAGGCGCCAACTGTGGAGGCGACATTGTGATGGCGGCGTCGATGGGGTCAAGTCGCTGCGTGTAACTTGGACGCCTGGCTGAGTCTCACTGGGAAAGGGTTCGAGAAGATGCGATCAAGGAGATATGCAACGGTGGGCGCAAGTTTACGACCATTTTAGTGCTTGCGGGCGCTTGCCCTAGTACCAACGTGCCTGCCAGCGTCTGGAAGATCCGAAAAGTGGAGCGATTCTCTCCAGACCAGCCTGAGGTCATATATCGCATATACCACCCTGTTGAATTATTTCGCAGAAAATGTGGGTTGGAGGACATTTCTTTGCACCTAACTGCAAGTCCCCACCTTGACTCAATCATCTGGCGAAATGGAGGGTGACGAGCTCCCCCCATATCGATCATCGGACTCTTTCCCGATTCGTCCAGAAATAAAAATGTTCCCACTGACAGGCTCCACGAATCATCGCGGTTGCCATACGATAACAATGGCACCTGCCCTCAACCCATCCCATCACCAGTCCTCGACACGTTTAGCGAGTGGCCCGATCTTTCCTGCAGTTGACTAGGCAAAAGTGTCGACTCCGCGTCGGTGACCCAACACGCCAGTAAGGTTCACCTTCTGGAATTCGGTTTATTGTTGATCAGGTCGCGGCTGACCCCTTTTCGAAATCTCTAAAAGCGACGTACTAAATCCTTGGCTCTATTAGTCGCAGCCATCATGTCCTTCATGCCCCCTCCTGAGCTGCCGTGCTTCATCGTCGACCCCGACCGTATTAATAGGCACTGGCCGCACGTACGCCCAACCCATCAAGTAACCTCACTCTCCTCCCTCGTCACCCAGTCGATCACGCATTGCAAACTCTCTCCGCGTGTGACACCGAGTCGACAGCGGATCTGCCATCAGGTTGATCCACGTCTTACATGATAATACACCCAGAACGGCTGTGCCAGCCTTTTGTTCGAGGGCGTCCCCCGTAGGCTTGCATTCGGCCCAACTCTCACCCATCGTTCCATGGGTTCGTAACCGGAAAGCCAGTGATGCATTGGTTTGCTCTTGGCGTTCAGACGGTGCTCGGTCAGGCCAGCCCATGTTGTGGCTCAGACCAAGTATGACTCAATAATAAAAGACATTGTTATAGCGCAATCCAACATAGCATGCAGCCCTACTTAAGCCAACACGGACCACCCAGAATCCAGCAACGAGAGGACGGGGCTAGATATTCAGGAGCGACCTGGCCGCGCTGATTGGACCTGACTCCGCAAGAGCGACGATTCATCGTTGGTGATGTTGTATTGTCGGACCAGCGTCTCGATCTTATCCACGACCATGTCCTGTCCTTCCGGAAACACCGCGAGACCTGCACTGAACTCCTCGGGCTCGTTGTGAACACCGGGTCTGTATGGCAACTTCCTGTAGGCGTCCAACGCGCGACCGACGCCCTCAGAACCAATGGACCATTGGGGCGCAAGGATGAAGAGAATTTTCATAACCTTGATCAGATCGACAATGTACGCCACGAAGCATTCCACCACAATGTTACTGAATCCTGTATCAGAACTGTGCCGACTATACAAGAGACACAACCACTTACGCCGCTTTCTGACCTTGATAAAGGAGCTTTCCGAGGGCAGCTGCTCCCGTAGGTAGAGTTGGATAATAAGCGATGTTGGGTCATACAATAGCAGCTGCATTGCTCCGGGGAATGTTGAGGATCTGTGCTTCCTGTGAAGTACTGTCATAGAGAGTTGTATCGACTAGCTTACTGGCCAGCTTTTGTTTGTGGGATATCCGCCCTAAGGGCTGGAGTTTCCATCAGGGCTCGTATGAAAGACTTGTCTTGCAGGATCTGTTACAATGTCAAGCATGATAGTATAAACAAGGACAGTTCCTCACCCCTTCGGGATCATGGAAGTTCCAAACCTCGATGATCTCATGATGCACACGGAACGGGTGTTCCTCCAACTTTTCGTCAGAAAAGCCAACGGTTGTGCCTCGTTCACGGCCTGGGATAGTTCTATGGTGGTAGAAGAGGTACGTGTCCCCTTCCACCGTGTTGGATACTGCATCGACACGGAGAGTCGATCCCGGGTGCGCAATTCACTGGAACAAACGGTGAAACCCAGGTTCATGAGACGACTCGGATAAAACAGGGTATCTCACAGCGCCGAATCGAACGTCTCCTTGTGTTCTCCACCAGGAGCGACTTGAATCGTGAGGTCTCTTGTAAAGATTCCGCTTTCTGTTTGCAGTATGATGTGATCTACAGGTCTGCCTAACTCTTCTCGAACACTGAACGCGATACCTAAGAAGAAAGGGTTCACGTAGGCCAAACTTCCACGTGTAAAGAGGAATTTACTCGATATGTAGACGGGGCGGTCCGGTTCCGGAGACGACATGGTGGTGATGACGGTTCGATGAGTCTGTAGCCTACCGGGAAGGTGCAAGGAAAGATGTACAGCAAGGACAGGGTTACCACGACGAAGATGCACACTGACTCGCTCCAACACGTGCTTATTCATAGTAATTCAGAAAGTTCGGTTTGAATTCGGTCAAAATTCGGTCGGGCATGCTGGCGGCATGGACGTGTGAATAATATCCGACGATACTGGTGGGAACATTGCCAGTAGACGAATGATGAAAAAAGTCCGCTGGTAGTATGACCACCCTCAATTAACGATGTTGTGGGGCTCTCTAAGACCAGAAGCCCACAGTCGTAACCTTGCGCCTACTCTTCGATATTTCCCCTTCCCAGCGAGCCAAGCGCCCAAGCTACGCAACGACTTGACCCCACCGACACTGCCGCCATGGTATCGCCCCTGTAGTCCGTCGGCCCCATCTATCAAGCGCAATGTTGACCAATTCTTCTTCCATATGGATTATTCTACAAGGCCAGCAGAAACTTGATCACTCTGCACATCAAATCACGTTCCAAGCTCAAGCTCAAGGCTTTACAAGTAGATTCCTTGTGAATTCCACCCTGGTCATAAACACGAATCGACGATAGTATTCAATCTCGCCATATACGTTCCTAACCATTTACGCCAGAGCGTTAGCGATGTTTCGCGAGGGTGGGTTGGTATTGACCGGGAATATACCGTAGAAGAGAGCAAGCCTTTCACCGTCCACGACAACCTTGGACTAGAAGCAGCAGAAAGCAATCGCTCGGAACCAGTCGGAAGGTTCGTCAATGGTCGACGATGACTCGGACGGAAGGAGTTGAAGGATAGGTTGTATGTGGCTCGGTAAGCCGCGTGGAGATCAGAACACAGTTGAGAGGGGTGCCAGGGTGTGCCTTCAAGCTTCGACTACCGCACGTCAGCGGACGTGTTCTTGAAGCCGGTATGGGGGACTTTCCCCGAAATAGAAAGGACGTTGTCGGCGATAGTATGTAAACCACACACTCACCCGTACTACCTGAAGACCTCGCCAACTTGCGATAGTCCCGATTGTCGTCGTAGCGATGAAGCCCGACTTCCTCGACAACCTATGACGAATCTACGCAGGGAAGGTGTTCCACGCCCATCTCAGTTCTGTCTACCTCCGCCCGTTTCTCCATCACTTTTTGAATACGGCCCTGATTAGTCGGCGATTTTGTCAGAAAGTTGACTGAGCCTGCTGAGGGACAAAGGTCGAAGGTATTGGTGATGATGGATGGGTGTGGCACTGACCGTTCTGCGGAGAGCGAGATGCAAGCCAGTAACGGCACATACGACAACCGCAGGACAAATGGTGATATACCAATGTTCGAGAATTCCAGGTCCAGGATCGACTGGGATCAGGGGTCATTATTGCCTCTCCTCGCTCCTCTTCTTGACCTGCACCAAACCCGGGCGGTACAACAGCGTCATAATTTACTGAGCACACCACTCATTGCCAGGAGTGCCACTGGCATGACAAAGCATACAACCCTCTGTAGATCAAACAGCATGTCATCTAACATCGACTACGTACTTGTGATAGCAACCCCCATTTGTTCCTCAATACATTTCATAGGCGGCCTGATCCCGCCTGAAGTTGACTGGATAAAAGTGACGACTCTTCGTCGGTGATGCTGTATTGCCGAACCAACGTTTCGATCTTGTCCACGACCCGATCTCGTCTTCCCCGAAGCACCGTAAAACCAGCACTGAAATCCTTGACCTCCGTGTGCACACCGTATCGAAACGGTGATTTCTCATAGACGCCCAATGCACGACGGACATGGTGGGAATTAATGGATCCTTGTGGCGCGAGGATGAAGAAGAATTTCAGCACATTGATCAAGTCGACGATGTATGCCACGAAATATTTCACGGTAGCTTTACTGAATCCGGTATCAAAATACACAGCAGGCCGTAGATGCCAGTGAGACATGACCACGTACGCCGATTTCTGAGCTCCGTAAACGAGCTTCCCGAGAGCGACTACTTCCGCGGGCGGAAATGCGATCGCGACCGCGACTGGGTCATTCAACAGTATTTGTGTTACTGGGGCGAATGATCCAGAAGATCTACGTGCCTCGCGTTAAGCATTGCCACGGAGCATTGTGTCGTCCACCTTACCGGTCAGCCCTTGCACGTGGAACATCCACCTCGGGATCGGAAGCATCCAACAACGCCTTGACGAAGGACCCTCGGAGGAGGAGCTTTTACAATGTCAAGCGCCATAGGATGAAGAGGGACGGTTCCTCGCCCCTTCAGGGTCGTGGAAATTCCACACCCAGGATGATCTCACGATGCACATCAAGCAGGCGCCCTTCCAATTTTTCGTCAGAAGAGATGCCAAAGGTCAGTCAATACACTTTGCGACGGTCAGAGCTGCGACACCAACGTAACAAAGGCTCGCCCTTCTTCACGATTCTACAAAAACGTGAGACTGACTCTAGCAGGGGGTAAATGGGACGTACCCTATTGTAAGATCCACCTTTTTCTTTATGCTCGCCCTCTGGGCCATTTCAGCCGCATACAACTGCGCATTTTGTTCGAAGCCTGACGGCCTGGTCGAGTCGCTGCCGAGAAGGACGAATCGACTCTGATGTAGCGTTCAATTTCTGAGGTTGTGGTCTTGATGAGTTCGGAAATCGTTGATTCTAACTGGTAGCCGCTTCTCGCTGGTGTACTGTTAATCTACAATTGCTCAGGTAAAATGTGTCGAGGGTACAAGCAAGTCGAACGAAGAGAATCCGGGGGGTTAATCGTAAAAGAGGGTGACGAGCTAAGAGAGTAGGCAGTTAGCCTGTACATATGGTGAGTAATGAGTTATGGTAATGAGCGATATAAGTGAGCCTACCTCCAGTCGAGTGTGACGGACTGGAGGAAGCGGGAACGAGCGGTAGCGCTAAGGTAACGGTAGTTCAAAGAAGGAAACCTAATGAGTGTAGCGTAGGTGGCTAGGTATGTACTATGCACGGGATGGTTCTCCAACAAATCGTGCTTGGATTAATTTCTCTGGAGTACCTAATCACTATATACTGTAGTTGTATTTCGTTTATTGGAGCTTGCTGACTGAGCTTGTGTCTCAGAGCGATCGTGTATTGTGCTCGGATGATACAACGATCGATTACTGTGTTTGGCTTGTCTAGGCCAACAAAATGCAATGCAGCACATACTTGAGACGACTACATATGGTACGTCGTTCCCTGCCGCTCTAGGAAGTTTACGACCATTTTAGTGCTTGTGGCCGCTTGCCCTACCAACATGCCTGTCTGGAAGATCCGAAGAGTGGAGCGATTCTCTCCGGACCAGCTAGAGGTCAGAGTGGTCTGTTGTACATACCACCCCAAATTGTTTCGCAGAAAATGTGCGTTGGAGGACATTTCTTTGCACCCCACTGCAAGTCCCCACTTTGATTCATCCCCCCATATCGATGATCGGACTCTTTCCCGATTCGTCCAGAAATGAAAATGTTCCCACCGACAGGCTCCAGGAATCATCGCAGTTGCCATACGATAACAATGGCACCTGCCCTCAACCCATCCCATTACCCGTCCTCGACACGTTTAGCAAGTGGCCTGATCCTTCCTACAGCTGAATGGACGGAAGTGACGTCAGTGATGTGCTCCTTGACTAGTTGACCCGACACGGTATGGCTCACCTCCGCGGAATTCAGTTTATGGTCAGGTCCTAAACCCTAGTCTCTATTAGTCGCAGCCGTCATGTCCTCCACACCCCCCTCCTGAACTGCCGTGCTTCACCGTCGGCCCCGACCGTATCAATAAGCACTGGTCGCACGTACCTCCAACCCATTAAGTAACCTCCTCCCTCAGCACCCAGTCGATCACGCATTGCCAACTCTCCCCACGTGTCACCCCAAGTCTGCGGCGGATCTGCCATCATCTTGATCCACGTCTTACGGTGCTTTCTTCATCTCCCAATCTCGATAGTACACTCGTGACAGAACGGCTGCACCAACCTTTCCGTCGAGGGCGGCTTTCGCAGGCGTGTCTTCCGCCCAACGTACCCATCAATCCGCGGGTCCGCGACTGGAGAGCGAGTGATGCACTGGTCTGCCGTTGGCGTTCGCTTGGTGCTCGCGGAAGACCCGATCATAAAAGACACTGTCATAGCGCAATCAAGTGTCCCTTGATGTACCACACATAGCAAACCCAACTACCTTATACGTCAACCAAGGCCCAACAACCTGTTGAGATGATAAGACAAGTACGGATATAGTGGCCAAGTTCTCAGAAACGGCCCGCCGCCAGTTGACTCTGCAAGAGCGAACGTTCCTCGTCGGTGATGTTGTATTGTCGGACCAGCGTCTCGAGCTTGTCCACGACCCTCTCCCGTCCTCTCGAAGACACTCTGAAACTAGTACTGAATTCCTTGAGCTCCTTGTGAATGTCGGCTCTGTAGGGTAACTTTGTGTAGGCGTCCAGTGCGCGACCGACGTCCTCGGAATTAATGGACCCTTGGGGCACGAGGATGAAGAGAATTTTCATAACGTTGATCAGGTCAACAATGTATGCCATGAAGCATTTCACAATAATTTTACTGAACTTCGCATCAGAACTGAACTTGCCATACAAGAGGCACGTCCACTTACGCTGCCTTCTGACCTCGATAAACGAGCTTGCCAAAGGCAACTGCTCCTGCAAGCGGGAGTGCGATGGCAAGCGATGCTGGGTCATTCAATAGCAGTTGCATTGCTCCGGCGAATGATGAAGGTCTGTGCCCTCTGTCAACCACTATCACAGAGAGTTGGATCGCCCAGCTTACCGGTCGGCTCTTGCTTGCGGAACGACCGCATCGAGATCTGAGGTTTCCAGCAAGGCTCGCAAGAAGGACTTGTCTTGTAGGACCTTTTACGATGTCAAGCACGATCGTATAAAGAGGGACAACACCTCACCCCTTTAGGATCATGAAAGTTCCAAACCTCGATGATCTCATCATGCACACGAAACAGGAGTCCCTCCAACTTTTCATCAGAAAAGCCAACGGCTGTGTTCAAGGTCGGCCAGAATCCTTTTGCAACGGTTAGGGCCATAACACCAAGGCACCAAGACCCACCCTTCTTTCCGATCCTACAAATCCAGTCAGATTGATTCTGAAGGCGTTTACATTGGACGTACTCTATGGTAAGATCCACCTTTTTCTCAATGCTCGCCCGTTGGGCCATTGTAGCCACATACAATTGGGCCTTCGTACTAGATAGGTCCGCTTTGGTAAACCGTTCGATCTCGGAGGTCGTTCTCCTGACGAGCTCGGGGATCGTTGGCTCTAGTTTGTAACCGGCTTTCGCTGAGATGGCGTTAATGCACCATTGGACGGGTAGGATGCAATATACCACATACTCGAGACGGCTACAAATGGTACATCGTCCCCAGCTGCTTTCATGAGTGGTCTCCCGCAATAATCTTTCAGAAATGCTGATCTTCGTAGTTCTAGATGGGGCCGGGCTTGCTCTATGCTCTTGATCTGAACGCCCTCCTTACGCAAGTCTGTTATCAGTAGGTTGTCCAGCAAGTCGAGCTTTGTCACTACGATAACAACCGGAACTGTAACAGGTTGGTTCTGACTTCAAACGTCCACAGACCATCGATTGCCGGATGTACGCACTATTGCCTGCAATCTCCTTTCTCTTCGTCAGGAACTCTTCCATACCGGCTTCAAGAACCCGACCACCGGCATACGGGACTGGAACGCACACCCTGAATTCTTCAGTCAGCTGCGCTCTGATCAGCACGAGGTGTCTCACCAAATGGCATGCAGCCTATCCTTCAACTCCTTTTGCTTTCGCCGTCCATCGATAAATTTCTTGACTGTCTCGAAGTTACTACCTTCTGCTGCCTCCAGCCCGACACTGTCGTGGACGACGAAAAGGTCGTTCTCTTGGGCAACGTATTCGCGATCGATATCAGCTTTCCCCCGTGAGGCATCGCTAACGTCCTGACAGAAATGTTTGCACATGCAATTGTCGCAGGCCAAAGTAAACCTACCACATCCTTGACGCCAAACACGCTTTGAATCAGTGTAGACTTCCCAACCCCACTCTGGAAGGGTTAGTTATCAGTGCCCCAACCATTATTGGGAATTCGAGAAGATGAGCGTACGTTTCCTATGATGAGCAATCGGAACCTTCAGGAAATCAGTATGGATGGAGACCAAAAGCGATAAAGCGTTCACCGAGGGCATGTGCGAAGGATGTCACCAGCGGTGGCAGTCAAGTGGGCAAGGTTGGGGGTCAACCGGTGTGCGGTCGAAAAGCCGATAGCAACCTCGATATTTTTATGCATGTTGAATAATGATACTGGAAAAGCTAAGAGGAATCATGTTCTAGAAAGGGCAACCCAACCCACCTTGGTTTCCGTGTCCATCATCCAGCGCCTCGCTCATGGCGTCAGCCAGTTCTATGGTGATGGAAGGAGTACGTCTCCCCTTCCACCGTGCTGGATACTGCATGGACACAGAGAGTCGGTCCTGGGTGGACAATTCACTGGAATGGGCGGGCGATGAGATCCCAGTTCGCGACTCGACCCAACAGTGCATCTTACAGCACCGGATCGAACGTCTCATTGTGTTCTCCACCAGGTGCAACTTGAACCGTCAATTCTTTTCTAAAGGTTCCATTGTCCGTTTGCAGTATGATGTGATCTACGGGTCTTCCTAATTCCTCCCGAATGTTGAAAGTGATACCTGTGAGGAAAGAGATCATATAGGTCGAGCAGCACGGAACAGATGGGGTTTACTCGATATGGAGACGGATCCTTCGGGTTCAGGTTGTGGAGACAACATGGCAGCGACGATGGATCACTAGTCCGATGCAAGGGCCTGACTCACGGGAAAGGTGCAAGGGGAGATATACAAAAGGACGAGGCTACCACGACCGGCGCTCATCCTAACACGTGCTTTGTCCGCGAGATCAAAAGTATGATGCGCGCACGTCGATAGTACGAACGTGTAAACGACTCCCAACTCTAGTCAAATCCTAGAATCCTAAACACGTCGACGGACAACCTGCGATACCCCACGATCCTGACTCGTATCTCACTCTCCTCAAGGCGGTCGGCGCCGCACTCACTCATCACCCGTCTAGTTCCATCCCTTCCTGCACCCAAGTTTCTCCCCAGCTTTGGAACCTGAGATGGTGTCTAATGCAACAAATTAACGATCTCGTCTGGTCGACCGAGTTTGTTGGGGTACAATGGGCGGAGGCACAGGCAGAGACGAAGTCGGACACACGACGCATGTTGTCGGCACTTGCAGCGCGACTTGGATAAAGACGAATACGCACATGGTCAAAGATGCGTACCTTGATCCCGGCAAAATTTCTCTCGCCTGACGAGTTGAACCTTCAAGTCGGCCATCGAGTGACTAAATCCCGTACTGCGTCACCGATCCCAACATGTCATGGAAAATCATAGCGAGAGGTGCACTGACTCGCCGACGTTCCCGAGCCGTTCCCAACCCCTCGGCCGTTGGGAGAATTCTCGATTGTTAGTATGCAGTTAGTGTTTGCCTAAACGACCAGCCAGCTGAGACGACCAAGTTCGAAGTTCAAGCAGGACAGTGGTCGTGTAGCAAGACCCTACCAATGGACATTGACAGGCCCATCAGAAATGGGAAAGGGACAAAAGCTCATAGTACTGACGTGTTATGGAGGCACGCAGAGAATGTGGAGAAGAGCAACAAGTTGTTCACCCGAACCACGCTTGAATTGGTTTAGCGCTTCCGCGACTTTCGGCGCGCGGCAACCCGACGCTGACCTGCACCGAACGCAGATCCCCCGCGACGACAAGTTCAAGTTATATCTTACTCGAAACAGCCGCGACAACATTGTCAGGGTATCCCGTATCGCTCACGTGGAACACCCGCCGTGGCCTACGGCGAGCGACACTGAGGAGCAGATGACGAAACAGGACCACGCTCTATATGGGAACTACGAGATACGGGTACAAGAGGCGACTACCGCTCTACGAGCTGTGTCCGAGCTATATATGTGGTGGTTGTGTACCCAATGGAGTGGGATAACATACCAGGACATTACATCACAGTATCCTACGCACGACCCTATGGAAACCCGGCAACCCTGGACGTCAACTACCAACTCAAAGTTGCAACGAGAATCTAACCATGTAGCGACTGACCAACCTTTTACGAGCGTCCCGCCGTTGTCTGAAGTTGACTCCGCCAAAGCGACAGTTGCTCATCAGTGACGTTGTATCGTCTGACCAGCGTCTCAATCTTATCCGCAATCGCACTTCGTCCCCCGGGAACCATCCCAACACCTGCACTGAACTCCTTGAGCTCCAAGTGGACACCATCCTTAAACAATGACTTTTTGTAGACGTCCAGTGCGTGGCTGACGTTATGGGACGTGACAGATCCTTGCGGTGCCAGGATGAAGAGAATTTTCATAATGTTGATCAGGTCGACGATGTATGCCACGAAGCATTTCACGATAACTTTGCTGAATCCAGCGTCAGGATTCGCAAATACTGAAAAGACATTACATAGGAATAACCACTTACTTCGCCTTCTGAGCACGATAAAACAGTGTTGCCGCAGTAAACGGAAGCGTAACGATAATTGCAGTCGGATCGTTCAACAATAACTGCATCACTGCAGCGAATGGGTTCGAAGGCCTGTGTGCCCTCTGTCAAGCATAGTCACGCGGAATTATATCGTCCAGCTTACTTGTCAGGGTTTGCTTGTGGAATATCCACTCCGAGACCCGAGGTTTCCATCAGGGCTTGGACGAAGGCCTTGTCTTGCAATACCTTTCACGATGTCAATTGCCACAGCATGAAGAGGGACATTTCCTTACGTGTTCGGGATCATGGAAGTTCCAAACCTCGACGATCTCACGATGCACACCCCACAGGTGTTCTTCCAACTTTTCATCGGAAAAACCAATTGTTAGGTTCAAGTTCGGCCAGTATCCTTTTGCGACTGTTAGACTCACAACCGTACCAGCGTACCGAGGACTCACCCTTCTTCCCGATTCTACGAAAACGTCAGATTGAATTCTGAAAGTGGTTGTGTGGGACGTACTCTATGGTAAGATCCACCTTCTTTTCAATGCTCGCCCGCTGGGCCATTTCAGCAACGATCACCTGGGCCTTCTGCTCCATGGTTGGATGTCCAGTACCTGAAGCAAAGGATGGGTCGGCTCTGATGTACCGCTCGATTTCGGAAGTCGTTTTCCTGACGAGTTCAGGAATCGTTGGTTCCAATCTGTAACCCTTTTCCGCTGGCGTGGCGTCAATGCACCAACAAATGCGAAAGATGCAGGGTGACATACTGGAAACGGCTATGTACGGTATGTCACGCCCTACTGCTCCAAGAACTCGTCCGCAATGTTCTTCGAGAAACGCCGATCTGCGGGGTTCCAGGAAAGGCTTCGCTTCTTCTACACTCTTGAACTTTTTACCTTCCTTCAGCAGGACGGGGATCATGGATCTATCCAGTAGGTCAAGCTTCGTCACTACGACAACGACCGGAACTATAACAGGTCGATGATATCGTGATTTGTTCACCGTCCAATTGATTTACGCACTGTCGCCCAGAATCGTCTTTCTGTTCCGCAGGAATTCCTCCATACCAGCTTCAAGAACACGTCCTCCTGCATATGGAACTTGAACGCACACCCTAAAGCCCCCACTCAGCCACATCCTGATCATTATAGGGCATCTTACCAAACAGCATGGAGTCTATCCTTCAATTCCTTCTGTCTTCGTCGACCGGCGATGAATTCCTTGACTATTCTGAAATGGTCGCCTTCCGCTGCCTCAAGCCCGAGACTGTCATGAACGACGAAACGCTCGTTTTCTCCGGCGACGTGTTCCTGGTCAATCTTGGCCTGCCCTCGGGAGGCTGAGCTGACGTCCTGGTAGAAATATGTACAAACAGTAGCACCGCAGACCAAGGTAGACTTACCACATCCTTGACCCCGAACACGCTTCGAATCAGGGTAGACTTTCCAACACCACTCTGAATTTTTTACCGTTAGTCCATCTACCATCATCATACACGTCGAAAAAAGTACATTTCCTACGATGAGCAGTCGGAAGCTTCAAGCGGTCAGCTTTAAATGGGGTCAAGGCACAATAATGCGCTCACCGAGGGCATACGTCCAGGACTCCACTAATTGTTGGGGACATTACGGTGGAAAGTAACGGGACGTTAACGTGACTTTCTTCGGAGGTGGCAACAGGTGTCAAAGGACCATCGATGTCGGCGGGAGTTTGATTGGGGGAAGAGGGTGGCAAATCTACCCCGTGATCCTCACTGGGAGAAGGTGCCGGAGAACCGTCGGAACTGACTTCAGGGGTAGGGGCCGTCGTGACGCCGCCGGCTCCCTCATCAGGGGTGGCCCGGGTGGGGGCTGCTGAGACGTGGCTAGGACTTTCAGTGTGCCTAGGGGGCGCCGGAACAGGTGCCGAACTTTCACCAGGAGAAGGGGGAACTGAGTCAACGTTGGCATCCACATCGTGTGCGAAGGCGACAGTAGCCACGATATTCTTGCAGACCGTCACATATGCTTTCAAAGGCCAATGTCAAGTCTATGCAAAAAGGACAGCGACGCAGTTCGTGGCTCACACTTCTTCCCCTCTGCACCCTCCTGCGCTCGCTTTATGATTTCGTCATGTTCCATGGTGATACGGGCAGTTCGTTGGATCGACCACCACCATCGGTACCTCACCAATGCGGACAGCTGGCCCCGAGCAGGCAGTTCGCTGAAATAAGTGGTGAAAACTCAGGTTCACGAGTCGGTGCGACTGGATGTCTCACAGAGCGGGATTGAACACTTCATGGTGGGTATGACCGGGAGGGAATTCACCGGGGATCGTCTTTTTGAAGTCCCTGGGTTTAGCTTTGAACGTGACCTGGGATACAGGCATGCCAAATTGTTCTCGGACTTCGAGTGCGACGCCTATGAAGAAAGGATCGGTCTACGTTGAATTATACGATGGAAGCTTTACTCACTGGAAATGTAGATGGGACGGTCGGATGTAGGGGAGGACATGGCGCTGTCTGCAAGTCAGGTCACTGCATGCAGTGGAGATTTTGGCTCTCTGGAAAGAATGAGGCCTGGGGGTATACAACGAGGTCATGCATTTGCCACGATCCCAGTGCATGCTGGAGCCTGCTCTACTTGATGGCACGTGCAACACAAGGACGTGCCCATCGGAATGGAGCAAGCACACTTCGCCGGTTGCGCGAACATGATACATACGGCATCATAGCCAGTTACGGGCAAGTCTACCCCTGACTTTACACACTGATCTTGGTCAGTAACGACGTCAACAACCGCAGTACCCGTCACGCTCATTATTCTCAGGGACTCTGCAAAGTGCAGAGCAGGTGGATAATACTTAGACAGTCCCGAACCGGCGCTAAAACGTGGGCACACTTTGGCCCCCGATGATCCTCTAGCCTCAAGGCTTCAAGGCTTCATTACATAACCTGACTAGTAGCTCCACGTCGGTCAACTCTTTTCATTATGATCCTGGATCTCCCGTCACTGGCAAATTGATACACGTTCTACATACACGTTTTCTTCGTCTCCCGGTAATACACCCACGACAAAACGGCTACAGCAGCTTTTCGTCCCAACGGATGCAGCTCGATAATACCAAAAAAACATTGTCATAGCACGGTCCAGTATTCCTCGAGGTATCACAGATTTATACATGGCATGCAGCCCTTCTTAAACCAACACAGACCACCCAGAGTCCAGCAACGAGAGGACGGAGCCAGACATTCAGGGACGGCCCGGCGGCGCCGATTGGACCTGACTCCGCAAGAGCGACAATTCATTGTCGGTGATGTTGTATTGTCGGACCAGCGTCTCGATCTTGTCCACAACCACACCTTGTCCCCCCGGAAGCAGCGCGAGACCAGCACCGAACTCCTTGAGTTCCTTGTGAACGTCGGCTCTGTAGGGTAACTTTGTGTAGGCGTCCAGTGCGCGACCGACGTCCTCGGAATTAATGGACCCTTGGGGCACGAGGATGAAGAGAATTTTCATAACGTTGATCAGGTCGACAATGTATGCCATGAAGCATTTCACAACAATTTTACTGAACACCCCATCAGAACTGAACTTGCCGTACAAGAGGCACGACCACTTACGCCGCCTTCTGACCTCGATAAACGAGCTTGCCAAGGGCAACTGCTCCCGCAAGTGGAAGTGCGATGGCAAGCGATGCTGGGTCATTCAATAGCAGTTGCATTGCTCCGGCGAATGATGAAGGTCTGTGCCCTCTGTCAACCACTATCACAGAGTCGGATCACCCGGCTTACTGGCCAGCTCTTGCTTGTGGAATGACCACCCCGAGATCTGAGGTTTCCATCAAGGCTCGTATGAACAACTTGTCTTGCAAGGCCTTTTCCGACGTCAGGTACGGGAGTATGAGGAAGGACAGTTCCTCACCCCTTTAGGGTCATGAAAGTTCCAAACCTCGATGATCTCATCATGCACACGAAACAGGAGTCCCTCCAACTTTTCATCAGAAAAGCCAACGGCTGTGTTCAAGGTCGGCCAGAATCCTTTTGCAACGGTTAGGGCCA
>JBBPJV010000041.1:0-57095 GCA_038088915.1 Sutorius aff. eximius
TTCCACTTAAGCCTAGGAGTAATCCCAGATAATGCCCAAGTGAACTAGACTGGGGAACAGTCGTAGTATCACCCAGGTATATATACAAGTGCCAAGACTACTTAGTAATACATGACTAATATATAGTGGGAATGGTACGATAGATAGAGGAAAGGTACACCAATAGCGAAACGGGCTCTTATCTATGACATCATAGGTCTAGACCAGTCACATGATCTGACGTCATGGAGTCCAGGCCCTAGTCATGTGATCATGGGAAAAGAAAGGTTAGGGGAAAGTCACGTGACCTAGTGTGACAAAATAAAGAGAGAGAAGAGTGGGCTACGAGTGTACGCATTGAGAGTTAGGAAAATTAAATACGTATCGTAACAACGAGTGTATGTGTTGAGAGTTAGAAAAATTAAATACGTATCGTAACAGTGTCTCCCATGTATATTGCTGAATTTGTGGTGTTTTCTACCTTTTATCCATGATACCACAAAGGCCAGTTTTGAGACAAAGTCTAACTAAAATTCTAAGTTGACAAGGTGAAATCAATAGAACCAGGTATGACATCTGGCAATGTTTGAAGAGAAGAGGAAACATGTGCAACAATGTACACAGGTGAAAGTAGAAGGAGAACTAGGTATTCCACTTAGGCCTGAAGATAGACTCCAGATAATGCCCAAATGAACTAGACTGGGGAACAGTTGTAGTATCACTCAGGTATATATACAAGTGCCAAGAGTATTACTAATACATGACTAATATATCATGAGAGATGGTATGATAGATAAGAAAAGGTACAGTCAATGGTGTAACGAGCCCAAGGAGGAACTCATTAAGGGTGAGGTGAACCTCTAACCCTAACCCCAAGTGCACGGCATTGGAGGGCCACCCGATGACATGCTAACGATGATCAATGATGAGGAAGAACTGGCTATGATGCCCAGCAATGGTGTGTAACGATGATGAAGGATTGAATAGTCAAGTATGAGCCATCACACTGGAAGAGGAGCATATAGCAGCGATGGCCACTCCTGAAACAAGTCCTACTCTAAACCTAGGTAGCAACAAGATGAAACCCAAATAGAATCAAGTATGGCACTTGGCATGTTTTATGATGAAGAGGATAGGGAAGAAGAAAGGAAACACGTGCTACGGTGAACACGGGCAAGGGTGAAGAGGAGCACTAGATAATTCCACACAGGCCTAGGTAGAACCCAGATAATGCCCAAGTGAACTAGACTGGGGAACAGTCGTAGTATCACCCAGGTATATATACAAATGCCAAGACTATTACTAATACATGACTAATATATGGTGGAAAGTCATATGATAGATAAGAGAAAGAAACACCAATAGCATAAGGGACTCTTATCTATGATGTCATGGGTCTAGACCAGTCATGTGATCTGACATCATAGAGTCCAGGTCCTAGTCACATGATCGTGAGAAAGAAAAGATAGGGGAAAAGTCATGTGACCTAGTGTGACAAAATAAAAGAGAAAAAGGTGTAGTCTATGAGTGTTTGTGCAAGAGGTTAGAAAAATTAAATACATATCGTAACAACTCCCCCTTAAATCCAGGCTATGCACAGGTTGACAAGACTGGAGGGAATCCAGTCTGTCTCACCATGCCCTTTATATATCAGAGAGGCCAGCACACAGACCATGCTGTGCCAGTACCCCGTTATTAAATAAGGACATGTCTATGATAAAGAGAGAGGTGACATAAGGGGCTAGACTCTGATGTAGTGGTTTAGACCCTATGACATCATAAATATGTAATAGTCCATAAGCTACTAATGATATGTATGATCACATGACTAGGTCACATGTCAGGGACAGGAATGGGAGTCACATGACAGGTCACGTGCTATGGTACAGGAAATAATACTAAGTCCAAAGTGTACGATGTAGTCCATCTAGCTAGGCTAACCCTAGACTAGGAGTAAAATGGAAAAGAGTGTAGATAGTTAGGTTAATGGGGATGGTATTGTAACACTATCCCTCTCCTAGGTTTTGCTTCTCTGGGCAAAACTAAGGGCTGCGAAAATAAAAAAGATGAAAAAACTACTGGTGTCCATAAAACGAGTGAAAACAGCACATGAAACAAAAGTTTGAAGAAAACGTGAAAAACCAACAAGGAAGGGGTGCTAGAACCAACAGAGGGGACATCTCCAGTCCTCCCTCTAGCTCGTCCCTACGAGGAACCTCCGTTCATAGTTATCCAAGGTTCAGGCTCTGTATACACTTCACCCTCACCAATTCCTCCTATTCACTATGGTATTATCCCCACTACCTATCCCCTTCCTATGTGAGCTGGTCCCCAGTGAGACTCTCTGTTGGAAAATGAACAAGTTCATTTTTGTGATGACAAAAATGAAAAAAAAAATGGCTGAAAATGAAAAGAAGGCCCCCAGGTGTGTGAAACTCATTCAAACGGCCGTGAAAATGTTCATGGCGTGTTCCCACCACAAAGGTCCAAAACCAAAACAAAATATCCACCAGCTTCTTCCAAGGTCTCCCCTGTCGGCATCAGTGAATACTACTCTAAACTAATAATAATCAACTGCCATCTTCTGAGATCTAATCTCATCAGGATCAGTTGTACAAAACCAAAACTAAATAAGCAGCAACTGCCAAAGTGGTCAAGGCACTAAGCCTTCTCCTATGACCAATACATAATACTATGTCAAAGTGAAGTAAAGACTGTGTTGACAAGGTGACAAAGTGTAAACTACTACTAAAAGTGTCAAGGTGTAAAGTCCAACTTGTGTCCGTAAACATCTGTCAAAGTGTAACTAATGTTCGTTGGGATCTACGACATATGTGTCTCCAACTGCCACTCTTTCAGGACTTATGTTTGTAAAGACAATCACAAAACCTGCTAGGCTTTTCCACACTACTTCAGTACTAAGCTTCACAACAAAACAGAGGGTGCTTGCATCCATGTGGTAGGCAGATATCTCTGATGTTAATGATTCTGGATATGAGAGCAACCCCTGGAACCCACTGAAACTACCTGAGGCACAGACTTGGACATGGAAATAAAAGAATTTGGTAGGTGTTACAATACCGTCCTCTTTAACCTAACTTTATCCTAGTCTAGGGTTAGCCTAGCTAGTACTACACTTTCACTTTACTTTGGAATACACATCATACATTGGACTTCACCATATTTCCTGTACCATAGCATGTGACCACATCACGTGACTGCCATTCCCATCCCTGGCACGTGACCTAGTCATGTGACCATATGTACCATAGTAGCTTACAGACTATTATGTATCTATGATGTCATAGGATCTAGACCACTACATCATAGTCTAGCCCCTTACGTCACCTCTCTCATTACCATAGACATGCCCTTATTTAGTATCAGGGGTACAGCACAGCATGGTCTGTGTGCTGGCCTCTCTGCATATATAAAGGGCATGGTGAGATGGACTGGGGACCCTCCAGTCTTGTCAACCTGTGCATAGCCTGGGTCTAAGGGGGGGTGGCCATCAGCTGCTCTATACTTCCCCTCCAGCGTGATGGCTCATACTTGACCATTCCACTCTCTCATCATCATATACATCGTTGCTGGACGTCATAGCCGGTCCTACTCTCTATAGATTGTGGTTAGCACATCATTGGGTGGCCCTCCAATGCTGTGCACTTGGGGTTAGGGTTAGAGGTTAGCCTCGCCCTTAATGAGTTCCTCCTTGGGCTTGTTACATATTCCCTCTATCCTGTAGAAATAGTACAACACCCCCCACATGAAAACAAAAACTGTTAAAAGACAAAAGATATCAAAAGAACAAAAACTGTAACCGCCCACCATAGATTCCCTCACCCCCACCATTGAAACCACCTTTGCCTGCCTCCGGACAACTCTCACTACATACCTTATGGCTATTGATACACACACCTCCTGTTACAACCAAGCCCCTGAGGGATTGAGCAGCAAGTATGGAGCTGTTGCTCCACCCAGTAGCAAGGAGCACAGTACTCCTAGAGGTTGGAGATCCTGGAAAGGACTACCAGGAGAAGGAGTGGTGTGAGCCTGATAGACGGACAGGCTGGAAGGCGTAGGGACCTGGGAGAGTCCAAGGGACGATCAGGAGGCCAATGGGGAAGGCCTGAGGATGAGGGAGCTGCAGGAGGAATACTGCAGGGGATGAGGACAAAGGCCACATCTAGTGGGGATGAGGAGGACATCGAGGAATCGATGTGGAACGAGGATGATCAGTCTCAGACTGATGAACAGAGGACTTAATGATAGTGAGGGACTCAAGGACGGAGTCCAAGGGTGAAGGGAGACCCGAAGGATGGTGGTGGTCGCAGTGCCAGACTGAGGGTCGACAAGATGCACACTGTGCAGCAATGGGTGAAAAGCTAGTATTGGGATAACGGAGGTATAGACATGAGGGATAGACGGAGGAGGGACTAGGCAAGTACGGGAGTACTATGTCCTAAGTACCGGGTAGGAACTAGCGTGGGGAATACTACAAGGAAGGCGTGAGTCTTATATAGTAAGGCGAGCGTGGGAAAGTAGTATCCGTAAGAGGAATGAAAGAATAAAGGAGATACTAAGGTATATCCTGTCAGAGAGCTGAGAGGAGAGGCGGAGAGATCTATGCTAAGAATACAACAGACAGCCATGGGTCTGAGGGTGAGAGATCTATAGTAGGAATACAATGGAGAGCCGTGGGTCCAGGGTAGACGGAAGGAAAGGAATTGGCCATATTAGGATATCTGGTGATAAAGGGAAAGGGAACACCGGGATTCCGTAAAGGGGACTTGTGTAGGACACGAGGAGAAAGGCAATCTAAGATGACAAACCACGAGGTGAGTCATCAGGAACAGTAGTCCATGATCTGCGCTGGTGGCGTGGGAATGGCTACAAAAAGGATAATAGTCACGTGAGTAAAAGAATCACATGATAGGTGAAATGTAATCCATGAGGTTCGGACACCAAAGTGTAGGAACGGCTACAAGGTCTTCAGTATAGTGAGCACGACAGTGCAAGCTAGACTGTAAGATGAAGGGGAAGTCAAAGGGGTCTACAGGGTAGCGAGCATTAGGAATGCGAGCTAGACTGTGAGACGAGAGAATAAAAGGGAAACAAATCGTAACACCTCCTCTGTTCCTTCTATCATTTCATCAATTGACCCTGACTCCTCCCTTTCGTCTACTAGTACTGAATCCTTAGATAGCTCCCAGGAGCGCCCCGAGCCATTTGTACCTCAAGAACCCCACTCCCTGAGATCCCCCTCCCTGCCCCCCTACCCCACTGTAACCTTGGATGAGAATGGACCCGCCCCCATATCCATACCTCTCACTGCCATCCCAATCCATGATGAGCCCGTTCACGATTCCTTCCCACCCTGTCTCCTCGCCTTCATACAAGACTCCCATCTTTCCATCCCCATTGCTGCCCATGTTGATGCTAACTCCCCTGCCTTTCTGCTCTACTCTGCCCTACTTCACAATGAAAGGCTTGAGACCCTCACTTGTGCAGACTCCATTCCCCTGTCTTCCTGCATCATCCGGAATATCATCCACTCTGCCTATAAGAATCTCTCCATCACCCTCCTCGCCCTTGCCTGGCAGTTCAGACTGGATGAATTCCTGGCCGATGTCAAGCGGTACACCAATGATCTCACCTGTCTCCCCATGCCTGATCCATATCCTGAACCTGGAGCTCCTCCTCCAGGACTCAACCTCATGGTTCACATCTGGCAGGATGCCTATCTCACTGGTGTTACGATTTGTTCCCTTTTTATTCCCTTCGTCTTACAGTCTAGCTCGCATTCCTAATGCTCGCTATCCTGTAGACCCCTTTGACCCTTCTCCTTCGCCATCTCCCTCGCATTCACCGCACCCATATACCCGTCATGCTCATTCGCCAAACATTTTCATCACCTCACCGACGTCACCCTCACCCTACTCTGGGTCCCATTCTCGATCTCCGTCCCGAGATTCGCAAACTCATTCTACAAACCCGCATGCGAACCTCCCCACGCTCTCGATACCAAACTTGATGGCCATGAATTCCTCTCAGTTCTCGCATCCCTTACACACACCGTCCTCCCCCACGACGTCCGATATCATACCCAACTTTTTCCGTCAAGCACCGGGACAGTCGAAGAATATGAGCCACCTCGGCCCGCGTGTGCCGAGACAGCCCAATATCACTCTCACGCTCGATACTGACAACGACGGCCGGGTGGAGAAGCGTGCACGGACCGAGGGTGATAAGACCAACGACGGGCTAGAAGGGATGCGAGCAGGGGATGAAATGGACATTATGCCAAGTGATGCGTGCGAGGATGCCAAGCTGCCTTCGCCGATGTCGATGACTGGTGGGACATCCCCGACAACGGGTGCTGGTATGGGTGCGACCAAGGTGGTTGGCTTACGCTCGCGGAGCGACTCTGCGCCGATGTGGGGTGGGAGTGTTACTGGAGAGGGTGGTCCAGGCCAAGGTGGGTTGAGCGCGAATTGGACGGGCCGCGGACGGAGTGGGAGTTCGTTTGGACAATGAGGCGTTGAGTGGATATTGAATGTTGACATGTACCGTTTTCGTCATTCGACGTCTTTCGTTTCGTTCCTCTTTGGTTCCTTCTTCGTTGCTCCCCACCCTTTTTTGTGGTCGTATTGGGCATGATACGGGTTTATATTTGTGCTTTTTTTTGGCTTTCTCGTTTGTTCGTATCTACATGGTACGTCCTTGTGGCCCATCGGTGGCTTTGTCTTGTCTTGATACCAACTATCAGGTGAATCCGTACATTCGTCAAACGAGCGACACTGCTGCTCCTACCCCATTGGGCGGTTTCAATCGGAGATGGATAATTCAAAGTCGTCACATTGGAGTATCCTTCATTGCCTGAACCGTAATGTTTCTCGTTCTTGTTTAGATCGCGGAACTTCCTTTTTTTCGGCCGTCCAATGGCATGCACGAACCATCAGGCGCAGGAAATCAGCCCGTTCACCCATTCCGGTTGGTGAATATAGCCTCAGGCTGTGCTTGTCTTGTCGTCCGCCGAGGTATCAATCTATTCGCCACACTCTGCAGGACGGATTAAGATGTCACAGGTTTGCAATGTGAATCCATCTAGTGTACATCCACAAATATGCCATAGCACCCAGATTGGGAAGTCTTTTTGTGAACTAGTCAGGACTGCTGACTAATTCACAGAACTGAGGCTTGGGTAAGCTTTCACGACTGCGGTCAACTCCGCTCATCGACCCAATCATGGAATTAGAATTCGGGAGTGAGTGGTTGATATCCTGATAGCCGGTTCCTCCGCGGCCTTGGTCTTGAGAATCTTGAGTCGTGGCGCGTGTGTACGGGATACAGCATTTGTGGTCAGGCTTCGAAACGGACCAACGTGAGGAATGGGGGCGTGCTTTGACATGTCATAGTCATGTCAGCTTCCCAACCCACTGCGGATGAGGAATTTGTGCTTATCAATAACCGGGTTCAGGATTCGACCCTCCGATTTTGATCTTGACGGGATTTCATGTCCGGTCATCTATGTTGTCCACGCTCTCTCCTACAATGTCCATGACGCGATGGGCTTGGTTTCGTTGGGTTGGGATATGACGTCTACCCGTTCTTTTCGGTGTGCACAATGCGTCATGATACGAAACACGCGTGTGATACCAGACGTGTATTGGCAGTGGCTGAACGAGGCGCGTTTCTGGTCCTTCGACTTCTATTACGTTGAGTGAGCCCCACATTTTTCCTGGATTCTCGTATCGGCTGGTCACGTTTTACCTTGTTCAGATATCCTAGCGACGCGTGCTGACTTCTCTCCGTGCGTGGTTGTGACCTGGTTTCGGATCAGCGCTTTCCATAGTAGCGGGCGCACTTTTCACGATACTTTCGCCCCCCCCGTTCCGCGTAACTTTGGTTTTGTCATAACCCACGAGGCACTTCGCATAGCGTCGCTAGAGGCCCTCGAACACGATTTCATCAACGGCCCGGACTTCCATCCATCAGCGCGAGGTCGTGTCTTGACCATGGACCATCGACGTGCACCGCATCATGCCATCGTTCGTTCCGTGTCCCCCACCCTCCCCCACATGCACGCACGCACACGACGTCGAATTCGCCATACGCAATTTGTCAGGAGTTGATGATTCATGAACTTGGCCTGGTGGATTCGACGTCATCCCTCGGGTCATTCGCCCCTCGAATCCGATGTCATGCAACGCGGGAGATCTGTATCTACGTCCATCCACCCCTTTTCTTTGGACGTCCCCCTGCATCCATGCGCGAGATGTGCCACGTAAAGTGAAATGACTGGTTGGTGGATGAGTTGACCCTAGGCTGTCTCGAGTTGGCGTCATTGAAGCTCATCGAGGAGCGTGGTAGGTGCTTTGCACGGGTCTCTTCCGTCTATCGGATTTGCGCTGGTTGACCGGGTTCCTTTTTCGGGTTTGTTTACGATCTAGATCGGACGATGCATTTTCAGCACTCATCGCGTGCCTATGAGGTTGCATAGCAAGAGTGAAAATGCAAGTCCCTAGATTCCTTTGGCGATCTACCCACTCGGCGAGATTGTGTACACTCGGGATAGGCGGCCGATGTCCAACGGTACGTGCTCGTTCCCTGCACTGTGCTTGATACCCCTACATGCTCTCAGACCGAGCTTATGAGTTACATTTCAAATCGCACTCCATGCTGCTGATGCTGATGTTGATGACAATCTTGGTTTAACGTTGTGGAAAGCGCTCACCCGTACGCACGCACGCGTTTCGCGTTCTGTCCGTACACGTTGTGGCGCTGACATGTTGTCCATTGCTGTGCTAAGTGACAGGGTCGGGATGTTGAGGTGATTTGGCCATGAAATAACAAATCGTTCGTGATGTCGATACTTCGGACAAGGTCCGATCCGAGAGAGGATTGTTGGAACGTTTCAGGATCTTTGTGAATTCGGAATTCCATGGACGGCGGATCACGTATGTGCCACTTGCAAGTGTACGTTTCTTGATCGCCTGTTTTCTTTGCTTGCTTGCTCCACCCTATGTTACCGAGCGGGTGGGCGAGCAGATTCGGGCTGGGATCGGAAAAAAAGGTGCGGTTGGACCTCGTTCCAACGGTTTCGTTTGTTTCATCTGGATTGTGGGGAACAAACGACAGCGTGGCCGGACCCTGCTGCTACATGATCGAGTTTCCGGAGTCCCGTTCAACGGTCCTGTCGGGCACATATTTTTGGTGCGCTTTATTGGTCTTTCGACTCTCGTCACAGGCACGCTGTGATTGCCTCGTTGACAGGTGACGGTTCCGGCTGGCATCGATTGAACCGGACGTGATGGACAATCGAAACACCAACCGAACGGGAGCCGACAGGGTCGCGTACGTATGCGCCTCAAAACGTCCGACATGTTCTCTAGATTCCGTGACGGGTGCGTTTGCTGTCCACGCTTTTCGCGCTGACACGCGTTCGATTTCTCGCGGGGTTGCTCCCGTTTTATTTTTATTTTTGGCGAAACGCCGTGTATTGGGTGGATGTTATGTGCACACGACCACGTCCGGTGAGGCACGAGAGCCCGAGGTGTGCGTGGATCGTAGATGCGGCCGCCGGCCCGCGGCCGTCCGTGCTCCTGCGAAAAAAAAAGTGATGATTCACAGAGGAGAACAGCCAGCGGAATCATTTGGGGTGGGTCGATGCTTGGCTTTTCGGTTCTTCCGTGCAATCGGCTATCTGCAAGTGGGAAACCCGACGTTTCTACTGGACAGCTTTTCGTGTCTAAGTGTGATCAAGCTGGAATCTGGCAATTTGTTTGGCATGTCCGGCCGCACGGAATGTCATGTCTGGCTTGCGTTCAATGCGTGAATGCACATGGGAATTCTACCGATACAACTTGCCAGTCGATTGCCATTCACCTTCGTATTGAAAACAGAATGCCTTCGTCATGAAACGCCTGTGAATGGGAACAGAACGATGATTGTTCCCTAGTTGTTCAGTTCACAATTCAAAGGCGATTCGACTAGTCGACTATATACACCTTGAAGAGCAATCTACCAAATCACCGTAGATAATACAACTGAGGGGGGTTGAGACACAACAAAGAGCCTTTCTTTCGGAAAGGGAAAAACCAAATGTTTACTTTCGGAGGGTGATACGAAAGATCAGTTGGCAACTTTTCCAAGAGGTGTCTTTGCCATCACGCTGATCACCTCGTACAAGACCTACAGCACAACCCAGGTAAGCTTTCTGGGACGGGGTGGGGGAGAGGAAGATGAGGGAGGGAGGGTGCGAGACTCACATCAGCAGCTGCCATGGTAGTCAACTCGGCGTTGGTGTCATACGCGGGAGCGACCTCGACAATGTCAGCGGAGACGATGTAAAGGCCGTCCAAACCGCGCAAGATCGTCCGCAGCTCGCGCGTCGACCAGCCTGCAATATGCACCGATATCAGTACCAATACCCACGAGTACTCGTGGAGGTGGACGAGGGGATGGACGTACCTCCGGTCTCGGGCGTTCCAGTCGCAGGCGCGAACGCAGGGTCGATCGAGTCGATCTGTTCGATACGTGGGCATCACAACAAGCAAAAACACCACAAACAACGCACGTCTATCGAAAGGTACACTGGGCGGTTACCGACAGTCTCCCGAATTTTCTTAATGATACCATCGGTACCTGACGAGCAAATGAATGAAAATGTACAGTACATCATCAGTGGGGCAGTGGCGTCTCACTTGTGCTCAAACTCACCGATCCTGTCAATCTCACGTGCCTCTATCCTCTGGAAGCCCGAATCGTCATCATTCGCATAGTCCGCCGGACCCGACAACGTCGTCCGAATTGCACCGTGCTAAAATTAACGGCGAACTAGGATCAAAGCGTTCTATGCACACCTCGGACAGAGAAGAAATGAAATAATAAGTGCAAGCGAGGAAACGATACTTGCAATGGAGCTGCCGTTCTTAATGAGACCCTCTTGGCTGGCCCAGTAAAAGTAAGTGCCGTGGTTGATGGCGGCTTGCTCCGATGGGGCACCTCCAAAGACAGACGGTTTCCATGTGTCGAGGTGCGAGTCAAAGTGAATGACGGAGATGGGACCGTAGGCAGAGTGGATGGACCTATGGTGAGGTTGTGGGCCGTCAGCACAATAATGAGAGGGATGAATGGTAACGCCTTGCCTGAGAAGCGGCAGCACGATCGTGTGGTCACCCCCAAGCGTCACAATCCTTGGGTGGTGTTTTCCATCCGCGGAAATGGGAACGAGCGGTTTGCCCGTCAGCGCATCAGTACCGAGGGGCGAGAACGCCGGCCTGTGAAGGAGTTCCTTGTGGCCCTCCTCGATCTGTCGAATGGCGAATTTGTTGTCGTAAGGTGTAACCGGAATATCACCGCAGTCGACGATCTTCATGCCCGACAGGAAGGGGTTGACTTCGAGGGGGACGTTGTACCCGCCATACAGTGTCAAGCGGCGTGAACCCGCACGAATTCCAGCGGGGCCAAAGCGGGCACCAGGCCGGTATGAAGTACCGGTGTCCTACAAAAAGCGTCGTGCCAAACCATTCTTGTATGAGAGGCGATATGGCTTACAAATGGGGCGCCGATGAAGGCAATATCAAATGCGGCCTCTCTGTCTTTTCCTAGACACTGCACCCACGGTAACTTCGCAAACGTGGTGATTCCAGAGAAGATGGAGTCAGCGGTGACTGTCATCATACAAATTGAGGTGAAACCCGCGAAAAGTCGAGTGGTGACTATACCTTCGTTGTCGCCCGGGTAAACGGCCTGATAGGGATACTTGTAGTACCCGAGCGGCATCTGGTCATCATGCTCATGGCTTTCATGAGCGATGGCAACATGGGCAAACGCAGCGGCGACGAGGACAGATAACTGGGCTCGCATTTCGGACAAATAGTCGGGGTCAGACACAGTGTGTTCGGGCAGTGCACAGTCGCGGTGCTTGTCGGTGATGAGAATGAGAGGAGGAGTTTGCGTTGAGACTCGAGGTTAATGAGCGCGGCTAAAAAGGTTTCATCTTGGGAAAAGAACATCACCTCCCTGCCTCATGCCATCGAAATGGTCCGAAAGATACGCGCCCTCTGAGATAAGAGGTCGCATGTGCGCACCACTTTTCAGCCTCGAGGCAGAGATTTGGGAAAAGAATAAGGAGGAGTGCCACCCGGCCGAAAGATAACTCACAGACACAAGGCTCATCAGCGGGGACCCGGTGGTCACGCCATGGAAAAAATCGTTCCGCGAGCGGGGAAAGATACCAAAGAGGCTTACCGGCATCAGCACGATGCAGGCCTCGTTCCCTGTCAGGTTCCCGTGGCGTAAAGAAATAATGTCAGCAAGAGGGAAATTCAATCGTGCGATGACAGATCCCCGCTTATTCGCGTGCAGGCTGCTCCGCGTTATAAGCACAGATCAAAACGCGGTTGAGGTGCTCCATTACTCATTTTCCTTTTTACTTTCTGGATCAGTCCCGCCGAACAAGACGATGAGCTTGAACGAAACCTCACCACTACTTCCGAGCGCGCGACGCTTGTTGCAACAAGTCAACAACGATCAAGCTTCTCCGCCAATCCCGACAATTCCCGAAGAGGCAGGAGCGGCCCATCGCTTCGGACCGAAACTAATCGTCTCTCTCATCATCGACTCGATCCCTGGTACGATCGAGTGACATGGAGCCGTTTCGCAAGCCAATCTGACAATGAATCCCGAACAGTCATCCTCTCCTACACTTTACAAAACTCGGTGCAGACGGCCGCAATCGTCGTGACTGGCCGCCTGGGTCCCGAACAACTCTCCGCAACCGCATTCTCTATGATGCTGACATACGTCACTGGCGAGTACACTCCCCACTCCTCGAGTCATCGCCCCTAGGGTCCCATAAAATTTCTTCTTTTTTCGTGTCCCTGTAGGGTGGTGCATCGCACTTGGTGGTGGATCCGCGTTGGATACGCTCGGCTCGCAAGCCTTCACGGGCGGGATCCACAAGACCGATCTGTCTATCCATTTACAGCGATGCGTCCTCCTCCTGTGGGCCATCTTTGTCCCCGTCGCCGTCTTGTGGTTCTTCATCGAACCCGTCCTCTTGGTGATCGGAGAACCAGTCCAGCTCTGTAAAGACGTCCAAGACATCATGCGGACATTGATCTTCGGAGCCCCGGCATTCATCGCGTTCGAATCGCTCAAGAAATACCTACAGTGTCAGGGTAAGTATCCAGCCCACCCTCTTGCTGAACACGAACCCATTCACGTTCGATAGGCATCATGCGTGCGTCCACGTTAGTCTTGATCATCGTCTGGCCAATCAACCTCGCGTTGAACGTGGCCTTGGTTCATTACACCCCGCTCGGAATGCTCGGTTGCCCCGTCGCCTTGTCCATCACGTACTGGCTCGCATTCTTCTTCTTGATCATCGTCACGTGGTTGTCGCCCACCCACAGAGCGAATGGAACCTGGGGCGGCCTGCAACCTCGCGTCGTCCTCAATGCCAAGGGCTGTGGCGCGTTTCTCCAGTTGGCGCTCCCGGGCATCTTCATGATCGGTACGGAATGGTACGTGGATTTCAAGAAGGAATGAAAGCGAACCAAAACATTTCTATAGGGCAGCATTTGAAATTGTCGCGCTTGTGGCTGGAAAGCTGGGCGAGCTCTCGTTGGCAGCGCAATCCGTCATCATGACCACCGATCAGAGTAAACCATCACTCGATTATTGTGGTCGGGAGACTGACCCTCATTTCCTTCTAGTCATCGCCACGATACCGTTCGGCTTCGGTATGTCTCCGCGAAGACTGTGGTCCATTCAACGGCAATAACTCGCACCCAGGGGTCGTAGCCTCCAATCGCATAGGGAACCTCATCGGAGCAAGATCCGCCACCGGTGCCCGCGCGGAAGCCCATGCTTGCGCGTTCGTTAGCGTGTTAGTCGGCTCCACGATCATGATCGTCCTCTTGGCCACCAGAGATGCAAGTCATTTCACCTCACTGCCTTTGTCTCCCGCTCAAACAAAGCTCTCCAGCGATTCGGTTACCTGTACAGCGACGACGAAGACGTCGTGCGCCTCGTCAGCAAAGTCATGCCGCTCGTCGCATCCTTCCAAGTGAGTTTTGGCGCTCCATTTGATACTTGCCTCAAACATCCCAGCACGTATTAGATTGCCGACGGGTTGGCAAATTCGTGTGGCGGTGTTCTCCGTGGGCAGGGTAAGTCAATGTTTGCCCGTCGCCTGATCACAGGGTTGGGATGGGAAACGTGTGCGACCAGGCCGCCAGCACCTCGGTGCCTTTTTCAACATTATCGCCTACTATGTGTTGGCACTCCCAATCGGGATCACGCTCGCGTTCAGACAACAAGTTGGTTTGCAGGGACTCTGGATAGGTATGCCTGATACCATGAGTTGCGGAGAATTTCTTGATCAAGACTCTACAGGCCAAGTCATTGGGCTGTTCACCGTCGGCATCAGCGAGTACGGTGTGATTTGTTTTGGTACCGATTGGGAGGAGGAGGTTTTGAAAGGGATTGTGAGAAATGCAGAGGAGGCAAAACAGAGAGCGTTACCCGAACACCATCGACGAGTGGGAGACGAACTCACCGGCTGACAGTGGTTCTAGAAACGAACAAGACTATGATAGAGCTGGAGACGGCCTTGAAAGAGGGAATGTATCACAAGGAATGCAACAATCTGAGTCAGATGATCCATAGACTTTTTGGTTTTTTGATTGCTCCTGTAATCTAGGTGGGTATGAATGTAGACAAGTAGTAATCACCTTTAAATGTCCCTATGATGTTCACGGCTTGACATTGTTCACCGACACAGGGTAGAGATACTGCATGTCAGTCTAAGATAACATCATAGCTCATCCCTGGCTGGAGAGTCCGTCGATGCCTTCAAGAAGCCCGCCGTCCCATCGACTATGGACTTGAAATACTTGCTCAGCGGCTCATACTTGCTCCCTCCTGCACGCAATCATAAGCAACCCCGGCACAATGGGGACGGGCGAGTAAAAGATTTACCCTCGTATAAAATGGGGACGTTCGACCCCGCAGGATATACAATCACTTTCGAAAACTTGCCCTCTTCCCGCGCAGTAAATCCCAACGAAGCGGCGAATTCACCCTCCGAGTCGCTGTGGTGGCCAAACGCTATGCGCTTATGATAGTTGTTCCCAAGGACCTGCCACAATAACGGGAATTTCCTATCCCTGTTCAACAGAATGACGCGTGGCATGTCGATGTTCTGGGACAAAACGTCAGGCTCAATCCAATACGTTACTGTATGCGCCCAACGCAAAGGACACGGACATTTTCGAGCCACTCGGAAATATCGCCCTGGTTCGGCAACACCTTGATCTTGTTCGGAACCGACCTCGTCGCCCACTTGATCAAATTATTCGATGTCCGTTCGCCCCCGTCGTATTTCTGCGGTGGTAATTGGCCACCCCTCGGGAAAACCTTGACCGTCGGAAACCCCTGTACCTCCTTTGACCCACAAGGCGCGTCAGCATCGGCGTCACTGATGTGCCCTTCGGAGGGCTGGTTGAGTCCTCACCTGGGACGCACATAACTGTCGGTTTGACTCAGCATCGCAGTCGACGGCGTAAAAGGGAACAAGTGGACTGAGACTACCGGCCGCCTTGCTGTACTCTGGAGCCATGTTCTTGCAGTGCTAAAAGACGAAAACAAGGTTCCGTTCGACTAGACCACAGTGGAGAGCCGGGAGTGAAGACTTACCCCGCACCATGGTGCTACGAACGCGACGACGCTCGTGCGCTGTGTGAGAGTGACGGGGAAGGCTAGTAAATGCATCTGGGAGCGGGAACGATGGATGTATGCGCCTACGTTGCTTTTCATGACTCGTCTGAATCCTTTGGGATCCAGCATCTTGACCTTGGTGTCTGATGGGAAGATGGCCGCTGTCACCAGCGTCGGCAGGATGAACAAAAGGGCGGCGAGGGTGCGTAGTATCATCGTGGTAGTACAAGGTCAAGGTCAAGGAAGACCTAAAGAGCCTGTCGTGTCTCAGATCACGTGGCTCAACTTCTGAATTGGCTGCTGTGACAAGATGGTCGTGTATGAAATCACGTCGCGATGGGCACTCGCGGGGAGAGAAAAACATTGAATATGAGGCTGTCTACTCTATTACACACCATGTATCATGTCACCGGGTATCCGCCCTTCACAGCGCGAAATGAGCATACCATCGATACGCTCGTTTTTCTCTCTTTTTCGTGATCCACAGCGACTCCTAGGATACGCCATCACGCACTCGCAATGGCTTTACGCCTCGAAATGGGCTTTGAGCGCTTACGCTTCTTGCCCTCCGAAAATGCCTTGGCAGTCTTGAGGTCCCTTCCAAGAATGTCATCTCCCTTGACTGCGTAGATGCGCACGATCCAGTTTTCGGAAGTGAATGCTTCCTCTGCGAGCCGAGAAAATCAGATACCACCGTGATTCTGAACCTTACCCTCGACTCACCGAGATAATCCAACCTGGGTCCGCTTAAAGGCACATGCTGTCCACGTACCCGATCTACGGGTTGCTGTCCACCAAACAGCTCCGCGAAACGATAATACGACATTTTGTACATCAGCGACTCTTTCATCGTCGGAGTTGCTCGGTCATCGATGCGGTACTCCCCTTGATTGAAGTAGTTGGGCTCCTGGATCTCATCTGGCCATACACCCTGCGAGATACGAACCATCCAAAGGAACTTGTTTATATCGTCTCCAGAGTAGCCAATGAGTCCACCAAAGATGATGAGCACGTAGCTCACGTCGTGTTTTCGAAGGATGGGATAAGCTACTTCCTCGGAAGAGGACATGGCCTTGCCAACAGTCGCAATGTGAGCTAAGAAGGCCGTCAGGGAAAGCTTTCTATGGCAAGGTCACTGCTTTGACTCACTGTTGTTCCAAGTGTTATTGTCGACCAATGTAGGGCGGTCCGCCATTCCAGCAATCTGGTATCCATAATCCCACCAACTCATTACAACCGCATCCTCAGGTGTGTTTTGTCTCAACCAGTAGTATGCTTCTCTGAAATCGTCTATGATATTTTGACTTCCATCGGGGAGGGTGGAGGCAAGCACGACAGATGGCGACGAATATGCGTTCGAGGTCACCCATGTGCAGTGCACAACGAAGAAGAAGAGCAACCCAATGGTGTTGACGAGGACAACAAAACGCGTATCCAGACCGAAGATACCCGGGGAGGATTTGGAAGTGGACTTGTCGGACCCCTGAACGGCAGCGATAGCAGAGGATGCGACTCCAGAAACAAGTTCACCAAGCGCACCCCCCGGTGCTGCAGGTGGCTCCTTTTCCTTTTCCTTGTTCTTCTTTGCCTTTTTGGGAGCGGTGACCGTGGAAGATCCACTTTGAGATGCACCATTGGAGCCGTTCGTGGGAGTGGCCTCCCCTGATGGTTCGCTCGGTTGCGCGGTGTCCGGCTCATTGGGATCAAGATACGTGTCGAGTAGGGAGGACAGTGCAATTGCGGCTGCCACACAAACTACGGGCGTAAGTGTCAACATGAGACGGACCATGACGCCAGCAAAGTAGCTGGCCATCACGGCGTAGATGATCACGAATATGTGTTCGTCACGGAGGGCACGGAAGCATAGCACAACACCAGCTGGGAACAGGAAGATGAGAAAATGAAGATCCATAAAGAATGAGGGCCATGCTGTTGGTTGATGTTCGGAAACCGAGGCAATGATTGGGATGTACCTAAGAAGTTTGGCGCGTGAGATAGCTAGACCCCTGCAATCGGCACGGAATACACGAACTTCTTAGCATAGCCAGTGTCCCACAACGAGTAGAATCGACCAGTCCATGGTGCAATCCAGCCCTTGTATGTGAGTGCGACGATAGCAAGGAAGCCAAGGATTCCAATAGCCACCACACTCCCAAACAAGAGTTGCTGGAATTGCTTTGAGGAGACGTGAGAACGGACGAACTGTGCAAATGCAACAATTTGCAAAAGGCCAAATACGCCTGGGATGGATAGTGAATGAAGGATATGGAACGAATGGTGCGTGGGGGATTACCCAAGGCGGCCATATGTTCACTTGTCCGGACAGGCTGGAAACCGACAAATGGCACTTGCATGCTTGCGAGCGTGCCAATCGAGTACCAAGCGGAGTATGCGACGTAGAGCCGGTTGGAGTATCGCCCCATAAGGAGCAGAACGAGGGCGTGGAGAGGGATCATGTTGGTGATGAATACATATCCACCTGCAGATCTCGCGTCAATCCTGCTGGCAGGGAGCATTAGAATCCGCACTGACCCCATGCGGCAACCATGTAAAAGTAAAAGATAGCAGCAATAGCACCGTAGAACGCGCTACCTTGCTTGAGTGCTTTGATCCAGTTGAAAAACGTGAACATGAGAAGAAATATGGCGATGGCCTCATTGTCGTACGACCCAGCAACAGAACGCGATATGTAACCCGGCACAATACCAATGAAAGCTGCGGCCAATAAACCAGCGCTGTCGTCCTTCATTTCTCTCGTGAACCTACGCATGGTTGTCAGTGATCCGCTGGTAAACGAGGCAAGAAACGCATACATATACGTCGCCCACGCAGTGAGAGCACTGAAACCTGGCGCCAAAAGGACACAAACATTGCGAATGTCGACGGGAAGGTTCAAAGCATGAAGAATATTATATATGACGCCGCTTGTGGCCATGAGACCGGGGTAAATGGTGCCTCCAACAACGCGACCGAGCGGGTACCATGCTGTGGGATCGAACCAGTTCCAAAATGCCTGTAGAACTAAATGAGTGCATTTGCCAAACGGACCATGAAGGGGCCCACATAGAAGCCTTTTGAGGCGAGGACCCTAGTGGCGCGACTGTGACACGTAGAGTGAGTTTGTTTTCGTGGGATTAACACGGGACACGCACTAATTGAACCATGGATCGCTGAGAGCGAACGAATGAGATAAACGAAAGACAGGGTAATAGAATAGAATACACACAATTCGTGGATGATACTCTCGAAATTTATGACAGCAAAGAGTCGAGAAGCAATTGCGGCACCCGATATGAGACCAAGTGCAATAATTCGGAGAAGAGAAGCTGTATTTGAGACGACAGTCGGTGAGATGTTCTCAGGGAGTGGATACGCAACGGACATGGCCGTTGCAGTAAATGTTCAGTCGGCCTTGGATCGGAGGGCGACTGCGCGCGCAAGTTGAGTGGTCAAGTCAACGTGTCGCATATTGACATTAGGCTTATGTCAGCAATCGACCCCCAGACGAGGGGTTGAAATCACGAAGAGAAGTACTACTACTACTAGCCTTTACTGAACAAACGTGAGCCTGAGGGTTGGAAGTGGGAGCCGACAGTGAACATCTTGATGCAAAGCGCCGTTACTAACAGGTCGAGGCATACCGTAATTCATGACCGTGCGTAAGGACGAGATGGGCGTGCCTTCAGGTGCCACGTTTAAGACAACCCGCTGGAATATTGCACATACCAAAGTTACGCCGACACGGGATTCACTGCCACCTACATTCTTTGGTCGAGGGCTCGGTGAGGGGGATAGTGATGGCATCTTGGTCCGGTTCGAGACTTGCGATAAGGCGAGTCATTAGTAGACGATCGATCAAATATGCGCCAGAGGGGGAACGAAGGCTGCACGCCGTCGGGTGATGTGGATGGCGAGTATTCGGGCATCCTCCGAGGTAATACTATGAACTAGTAGTGCTGAAGGTCTTGAAGGTCTAAGTATCTTGCCAATTGACCCAGTCAACCTCACCTCTCCAACACAACCGCGACCTGTACACTGTACGATAAGGGTCGCGTGCAGAGCGGGTATGCGTTCCGCGGAAGACGTACCAGTGCAGGTCCCCCTTTGCCCAGATGTGAAACCGAAACAGCCATTCGCGCGTCGGTCGGCAACGCTGCACAGCACCCCAACGGATTTGGAGCACCCCGTTCACACCCGCACCGTGCTTGCCAGTGAGCCGACGCATTTCTCTACATATTCATAGCTGAACACCGCGCACGAAACGTCCAGATCTGCTCAAGGCTGTGACTGTGAAGCGCGTTATCGTGTTCGCTTGCCCCAATCCGGCTAGTTACCCCCCAACACGTGCCTCTCATCAGCTCACGACTCTGTCTGACGTGCGGAAGCCTCAAGGCCATCCGCTCGTGCTTTCGTCATGTATCTGCGCCCGCCACCATATATAAGACGCCGTTGATCAACCACGACTGCCCAATACCCCTCCGCAGGCCAGGCTTGCCGACGATAATCAGCCACCTCTTCTCTCTTCACATTTGTATACCCTCGCTTCCCTTAAATACCCAGCATCCTTCCCTCACAACCTGTATCGACACAGTGACAGCCCCCTTCTGTCGACAATGTTACCCATTTCTGAGTTCCACTTTGCCTTCTGCGGTATTGCCACCGTCGCAGCAACACTCGGTTACGCATGTGCGCGACGAGCCGCCCGCTCTCTCGCTTCCCCGAACGACGAACCCTCGAAAGCGTGAGTCACCGGCAATCAGCTCCCCCAAAACAATAACATACAGCGGCCGATAGCGATGTCGAGACCGGCCCGCCCGAAGAACGTTCTCTCAAGCGCAAGCTTGACGACTCCGATGAGCACGATGCTGATGCAGAAGAGCAATCTCGGCCGGTGAAAAGAAACAGGACCCCACCTACCGACCAACACGAGTTAGACGAGGACGTATGTACTGCATGCTTCGCCTTACATCTCTTGTTCATTTGCTTATCAAGATAAAGTTCACCCAGGAATGGGAAGTCGTCGTAGCTCCACCCCCTTATGAACAGGCTGTCGGTATTCACCAGCCAGAAGTGTCTGTGCAGGACAATAGCACCCCTCTCAAACAGGACTCTCACAGCGTTGAAAGGGAAATATCACCCGTTCCTGAGGTAGGATTACTTTCCATTAATCAAACCTCGTGTCTGATAGCCGCCCTCCAGCCTACTTCGGCTGCGCGGCCCGAGACTTTGTCACATTCGGAACAGAAAGGAGCAGAAGCCGGAAGTCGCTCCACTCCACAGCCATCCCAGGTTAACCTATCCCCAAATGATCCTAAAACACCACCAACGCGTCCGATCACACCCCCGAAACCTGCTGCTCCATCCAAAATTGAATCCGTCAAGGCCTTTTCCACATTCTCTGGCTCTAGTTCGCCTTTCGCCTCGTACTCTAACGCTTCGGGTGCTTCACCATTCGCAATCTCCGGCCAGGTTGTCAAGACTACTCCTACATGGCGGCATGGAAGCGACAGCGAACCTGACGTGTTCGGTCGTACGAGCTCCATGAATGCCCTCGCGCCATCACCGAATGACGCGATCTTATCCCCGACCACCAAATCCTCCGCTCTCCTCCAAAATAAAAGATCTCCTGAAGTTCCCGAAGAACCACAATCACTCGTTAAATCTTCCAACTGTAAGTGGCATTTACCCACTTGGACGACAATCGTTTGGTGGCATGTGCTAAGGCCGCACTCAGATGTGACGGGCGAAGAGGACGAAGACGTCGAGGCTGAGCTCAAGGGCGTGAAGCTCTTTATTAAGCGCGGGCACAAAGAGTTTACGGATGGGATGTATGGGCATATAAAAATTCTTGCCCAAAAGTCCACGCCCCCCAATAAAGGCGACGGGGAGCCGCAGGAGACCGAGACCGAAACCAATTCTCGCACCCGTCTATGTAAGTCACCTCCGCCACCAGCCTTCCGTCACCGATCGTTAAATGCTGCATCATCCCTCCCGTCATTTCGCACACTTTCCGACAAATTAATTATCGCGAGAAGTGTTTCGCCGGGACCCCTTGGGGCAGGTGTCGATGAACGTTGGGCTGCGCCCAACAGCACGGTGCCACCTTGATACCGCAGAAAACATTCTGCGGATTATCACGGTCGAACCGATTCCGACAGACGGAAAAGATGCCAAAGAAAACGTCGTCGTCTACGCCCTGAAGGTCAGTCAGCGCAGCACTCATTCCTGAAACCGAATTTCTTAGTACCCGCGCCGTTGACCTCGCCGCACACAGCCTGGCCGGGCGCAGAAAGCAGACTTTTCGTCGTTTGCCAAGACGCTGTGCGATCATGACGGGTTCAAGCCGAAGGTGGTCACGCGTTTGGCGGACTATACCTGTGATGCCGCAGCGTCATGATGCGCAGTGATGGTTTGAGCGTGGCCGTTTCGTTTTCTCCTTGGTCGTGGGGGAAGGGGCCGGCTTTGGTGACGCTCCTCGTTCATCGGGAGTCGGGGCGCGGGTCGCTCTGATGACTGTGGGGTGTGGGGAAGTTGGTGTCGCGCGCTTGCGCTTGTGCGGTTACCTCCGAGAGTCGTAAGTGTGGACAACTTGGGGTTTGCGATTGGATGGTATGGTAAGATATGTAACAGCGATGGCGGTCGCATGTGCTACAACGAACATGTTACGGACGATGAGTGCTTGAGTAGTAGGTGAAATGCAATGACAAGGTTGATATCGACTCGGGGGATGGAGCACATTGCGCCAGTGCTTTGCGGTCGGGTGTCGACGATCGATCAAACAATAACTGTGAATAGTTGCCTAATCGAGCAGCGGTTGTGTGTCGCTGGACTCCAGACACATGGCAGCATGCAAGAGCTCCTTGCATTCCATGGCACTACTTATCATACGAACTGACGGGGAGGGCATACAACCTGACTTTGTTTGTTGCCCAGGGATGCATTCATGCACAACCTCAAGACCGTCGATCCGAGGTATATCAATGTTACTGCCCACGCCTCGTCGGTGAGGCGAAAACAAGGGCCTGGCCTCAGGCCTCGAGTAGGTGCAGCGGTACGCACGTGGCCTGAAACGCGCACAATCATGGGTGCACTATGTGCTTGCAATAACGATCACTAGGGGCAAGGCGGTGTTCTTGCGCGGGGAGGGCAGCGGTACTGAGCGCCTCGAGCTGATCCTCGCGGATGGCCGCGGCTGCATCGAGTTCATACGGATCCTACTCTGTCTCACGCTGTCAGACGGGGTCGATCTGGGTGATGTCGAGGTCAAGGCAGAATCACAAACGTGTGGAGTCAACAGCGCCAACCTCCCATCGGCCGCGTCGAATATACCCACCACTTTTCGTGCGGCACGGACAAGCGATGCAGAATCAGTCGTCAAATCGGTTTTGTCATACAAGGCCTCTGCCAACCCCCGCCCCCGCAGTCGCTCGGCCACATCCAAGGCGGTTTCTAGCACCCGTAGAACGTCGGCCGCATCGCAGGCACGAATCCACAACACTCCGGTCGCATCTAGGATACATCCCAGCCCTTCTTGTGCTCGCTCTGCGCCAGTTTCTCTCCGTCGACAAGGGATTACTGCATCCTCGACGCCCTCGAAGAGGGCAAACTCCGAGATAGCGGAAGATGATCTTGACGAGCCAAAACCAAAGAAACACAAATCTACTGAAACCGCGCACCACGTCGAGGAATGAATGGTATTTTATCCGGCACGCGTGCACCACCGTACGTAGTTGAAAATCTTATTTACTTCTAACCCAATTCGTGGACGCGGAACGATGGTATTCTGTGTCCTTGATCTTGAGGACGGCAAGGCGAGGCTAGCTTCAAAGATGTCATGGCAAGATCTCGAGCGCGTAGCGGATCAGGATGCAATTACACAGAGATTAGCAGAACCGAACCGAACCCCAACGTGATCGTCCTGCGCAAGTACGTAGTAGATATCATCTTGTGAAGGACAGGTTCAGTGACATGTTGTTAAGACATGTGCGACCCTCGGTACCGTCCGAAGCTTTCTTGATGAAGAAGTCGATCATTTGGGCTTCGAGAATCGCGTGCTCAGAGTTTCCGTCTCGTAGTTGAAATGTCCCATGAAATATTTCTGGGGTTTGCACGACTTTGTGCAATGGTTACGCGGCGCATTATTAGGCATGTGTTACCTCATGCGCGTTACAATCGGGCTGACATGCTGACACAACGATACAGTAGGGCACGCATTCCTTACGAAGATTGGCATTTACGCCGCGATGTTAGTGAGAATAACATCGTCCTTGGCGCTTATCCTTGGGAAGAGAGAGAATACCTGATCAACTTCGACATGGCCATCTTACAGGAAGCCAAGGACCCTACATCTATTTCGAATTTGCTGCCTGAATCCGACGAAGAGTCCTTTGATACTTTCCCGCGGGGTTCTCCCGAGCCTAGAAAACCGAACGAGGAGAGGCACATCAAAAGGCCGCGAACGGTAGGTGGATATATAAATATCTCGCTGCCCGGCTCACGCCATCGAAAGGGCACCTTCCCCTATATCTCCTTCAATGTTCTCCGGGACGACACACACACATCTTGATGATGTGAAATCGTTGCTTTATGTCCTTTTCTTGTTCTTTTTCTCCTATGTTGGCCCCCTCTCAAAGACGAAGCTTGAGGAGGCCCATAAAAAGGGATTTGCCGAACCCACCAGATCTGGGCGTCTATCCCACACGAGGAATTGGCCAAGCAAGTACGCAGACTGGGCAGATGGCAGTCCGCATGATATAGCAGAATAAAAGGCAAGGATGACAGCGTTGAACTCCAGGACTGTTTAGCGAACAACTGGCAGGAAGCGTTGTATCGCCGCACTCAGGAAAAGCATCAGGGGGGCGGCTCTGGGAGGACGCACTGGTCAGGTGGTCGTTAAAGCACTCGGCACTTGGACACGAGTATTCGAATTGCCCCGATTTCAAGAACCCAAGGTAGGTTCAGGACAGTCCCTAGCTAACCTGTTGTTCCTTACTGAAAGTTAGAATAGATGTGTCGTGTGGGTCATGTAGTAAAGACGTATCTGATGTAGAAACGTATTGGAATAACCTGGGGGTGTTTGGAAGATATTGGCTTGGCATGTTTGATCATAATAGTGAAATACAGACCCGGTCAAATATGACGGCTTCCTTGAACATCGCCATTGATCGGGTGATTTTTTGTACTAGCTCCGAGGGACTTGCGCGAAACACAAGATTACACTCTGGATGTAATCCCACAACTCTCGCATCCGCTCATGACACCGTATTGGCTCATTGAAGCAACAGAACCGACTTCGTACATTCCCAAGTTCGTTTGCAGTATTATCGCGTGAAAGGGGGTTTCCATTCTTGTCTATTTACAAATAGATACCAACAATTCAACAATTGACCATTTCCAAATGTGGTACTCGCGACCCTCCAAAGTTTGAGCCGCGTCGTGCACCTGGCTGACAATTCCCCGTGCTTTCGTTTGCGCTCTCGACATGACTCGTGGTTTCAAGTCGCCCGCGGATCAAGCACCACTCCCCAAAGTCTCCTTCGTATTAGTTCAGGATGATGACTCCGCGCAACCAGCTGGCGTCCATGACCAACAAGCGAGGTCATATGGTTGTACGTTTTTCGACCCTTGGTTTGTTTGGGCCTGTCGCTGACGCTTCGGAGGAGACAATGACTTTTCCGAGTTCCTAAGACCGGATCATTACATTCGCTACATAGGTGAGCGTGACTTCGTGATTGGTTCTACCATATGTTGATGTCAGGCAGAGCCTTTGGAGAAGGATCTAGCTATTCAGGTCGAGTATGATATGGATGAGCAAGGTTTGATTAGTAGACTTTCGCCGCAGTCTGTTTGCTCATGCGAAGTTGACGAGTAGACCAAGAATGGCTGGATGCGATCAATATCGAGCGGAAGAAAGACCAGATCAACATAGTCACGTACGAGACATTCGAGATCATCATGGATCGTTTGGAGAAGGAGTATTTTGACTTGGTATGTCATGTCTCGACTCTTGGTGGATCCGCACCACCAATCTTACCAAACCCAGACAAAGAACATCCCCAAGTCCGACTATGCCATGCCCTCGGAGGACTCGACTTGTGCGATATGTGATGATTCGGAAGGAGAAAATAGCAACGCGATCGTATTCTGTGATGGGTGTAACCTTGCTGTACATCAGGGTATGTACGTAACGTCTCACGTTCTGATTGTATGTTCTCAAAGGTTCAAGATTGCTACGGCGTTCCTTACATCCCTGAGGGGCAGTGGCTCTGTCGAAAGTGTACCGTGTCACCCGAAAATCCGGTGGTAAGTGCATTTACTGTGACGAAGAGGTTGCCTTTGAGCCAAGCTGCATGACCTCTTCAGTCATGTATATTTTGTCCTAATGAAGGTGGCGCATTCAAGCAGACAACACTTGGTGACTGGGCCCATCTTTTGTGTGCAATATGGATCCCCGAGACCCGGGTAGCCAACGAGGTGTTCATGGAACCCATCACAGGTTCTGACAAAATTCCAAAACAACGGTGGAAGCTAGTAAGCATGCCCATCTTGGTTATATGCAAGGGCGCAGCCATAAATTAACGAGTCATTTTAGAAATGCTCGACCTGTGGTATTCGGGAAGGGGCCTGCATTCAATGCACCAAGACGTCGTGTTTCCTTGCGTTTCACACCACCTGTGCAAGGAAAGAGAGGCTTTTGATGCCCATGAAAAGCACACAAGGCTCGGAGCCCGTCACGCTTACCTGTTATTGTGAAAAACATCTTCCGGTATGTACCACGTGCGTAATTTGTGTTTGTCTGCATTTACAAATGTATACAGAAAGAACAAGCGGAGGCACGTCTTAAAGCTCTCGCACATGATAGTGTTACATCTAGTCCAAGTTCCAAGCTGTCTAAATCTGCCAGGGCATATGCCAAGACGTACAAAACTGGACCTCCCCTCGTTCCTCAGATTATCGTTGACCGCATCATCAACTATATCAGCAAGATCAACGTTCGCAAGAAATCTGAGTTTGTGCAAATGGTTTGCAAGTACTGGAGCCTGAAGCGCGAGGCAAGACGAGGTGCACCGCTGTTGAAGCGACTGCACCTTGAGCCATGGACTGCAAATGCCGGCAAGTTATTAAGCGATGAGGAGAAGACATTGAAACTCGAGGTACTTATGTATTGCTGCAGAGTTGTTGCCTGGTGACTAAGCCACATCCAGCATCTGAAACATGTCAGAAGAGATCTTGAGATGCTTCATGAATTAACTTTGCTGTCTCGCAAGCGGGAGAGCCGGAAGCTTGCACAGGTGGAGGCTATACAGAAGGTATTTGATGTTGCCCTGTTCCCCCATTTGGCGCCCATGCGCCTCGCTTTCGAAAAGGTTCTCGTGTAAGTAATGGGCTTTGTTGTACTAGGCAGATCATTCACGAATGGATAGCCTCGACCGAAACGGTCTGTTTAAGCACCCAGTATCCAAGACTGAAGTACCCGACTATTACGAGGTCGTCAAGAATCCCATGACGTGGGACACTATCGATGCCAAATTGGACCGATACGAGTATTGGGATTTCAAAACTTTCAAGGCAAGCGATAAAGAGTACTTAAGTTTTGGATCGATGTCTCATCATCTCTGTAGGGCGACGTCGAGCTTGTGCTATCCAATGCAATCCTATACAACAAACCTGGGACGGGGTTTTACAGGACTGCTCAGCGAATGCAAACCACTGTTCAACCCATCCTTGAAGACTTGATCTCGCTGCGGCATCAACATCCGCACATGGATGACGCCGAGGTTCCCGTTGGTGACTTTGAAGCACCCCTGGAGGCTCTGCAGCTTCTCGTCTCACAAGGACAAATACAGGACCTTATCAGCCTCGTTCTCGAGAACGACCCGCTTTCTTCTCTGTTCGACTTCGAGTTGGGGCGGACCAAGCCCCCACCTCCGCCACCCCCGCCAAAGCCAAAACCGGGCAAGAAGAAGGGCGCAAAAGTCTCCAAACCCACAGAGCCTGGTCCCCTAGATGTCACACCCGGGTTCCATGCTCCTCGTACTCGACGTGCACTCGCCGCTATCGCTGCTTTCGAGGCCGAGGTTACAGGTGCTGTTGCGGAAGAACAGATTCTAGAAGTGCAGGAAGCAGGCGCCGGAGAGGCGATCAAGAGACCGGTCAAGTTGCGTGCAACAGGTCAACCAGAGGTTCCCCCGATGGTTGAAGATGTGGATAGCCAGGGCTCGTTCAAGCTGTTCGACGCTGGTTGGATCTTGCCTACGGGGCAGAAACGAGGGGGAAGGCAAGCTGTCGAGAGGCAGCTGTTACCTCCACCGAAGAAACGGATGCGGACAGGTGCGTCACGGAGGACTATTGGCTTTGTTCGCGCCAGCTTAGTTACCCCAACAGAGCGTGGAACGTCGAAGCTTTCGACGATCAGCACGACCGCGTCAGAGAACCAGACTATACAAGGGACGGCCCCTCCCGAAGAAGTTGCTGGACCGGCGGGTCTGACTGTGGAGGAAAAGGCAGAGGTAGAGGTTCCGATGAACGTCGAACGGCCAGCAATGGAGCCTTCTGTCGCCCCAATCGCCCCGCCCATCACTACCCTCGAACTTACACCCAAACCTGTTCCCGAGCCTGTTCTTGAGCCTATCTCCGAGCCTATCCCCGAGCCCATTCCAGAACCTATCCCCGAACCGATCCCTGAACCCATCATCGAACCGGTTCCTGAGCCTATTCTTGAGCTCGCCCCAGAACGTGAGTCCGAACCCGTGCCTGCACCCGCCCCAGAAGCACGTGGAGTGGAGCCACCTACTGATTTGGCCGCCCGCATCGCTGCAATCCCAAGAGATCGGTATACGAACATCATCACGGTAGGTGGCAAAATCATCATCGAAGAGCTTGACACGCCAGCTACGCGCCGGGAGAAGGCGTCACGCCGCAAGGCAGAGAGGGCCGCCGCAGCCGCAGCCGCAGTAGCCGCCACACAACCACAAGTTCGACCCGAAAAGGGTGATGGCCATGACTCTGACCTATCTTCTTTGAGTGAACTCGAGAGTGAAGAGGACGGCGCGGGCGGCAGGGGTCATAGCGAACGACAATCCGCCAAGGTTTCCACGTCTGCTCCGCCTGTTGCCGGCCCTTCCAGAGTACCACAACCTCCCGTGCCAGGTTCAGTTGTTCTTCCAGAGGGCAAATCCCTGGAAGGAGGAACGCTTGGTGAGTAATTTACGTGTCTTGAATCAGCGTGACGTGTCCCGCTAATCATGATCGGTTCGTCCCTCCAGTCTGGGCTAAAGCAGGTTTGTTCACCCCCGTTTGCTCGAGCACGAGACCGAAGCTGATGGTTGTTCTAGACACTTACCCATGGTGGCCGGCGGTCGTATATGAACCGGATGATGAACATATTCCACCATTGGTGAAGAAACAACGAGACATGGCACGTAGGACCGGGGAGGGTCCTCTACATTTGGTTCAGTTCTTTGACAAGGCGTCTCAATGGTACGTGCCCCACCATCGACCCTTCCGATGCTCAATAGCCGCGTTGAAAATGCAGGCAATGGGTCGGAGCGAGCCGACTGTTGATGTTGGGCGAAGACAAAGGTGAGGGGTATCTCAATGTTGCCTGATCCGAGTCGTTTTATAACCTTGACCAGCTCTGGATGCCGAGATGATTGCACCAATGTCACGTCGGCAGCGCTGGAAGACGGCGAGCATCCGAAAGGACTGTCGGGATGCCTATGCGTACGTCACCTTGTTTTCTCTTTTTCACGTTGTCGCTGACGATTATTTGTCACCGTTCGAATCAGACGTGCGATGGCGGAGATGGAGACCGAAGATGACAAGGTTGTTCAACCTTGGGATGGGACAGGAACGGCGATGGAGGGAATAATCGCGGGGCCCGGTCCCGATCCCGACCCCAACGCCATAGCAACGGTCCCGATGGTGGGGCCGGAAAATGCAGCTGGAATGCCAATGTCGGGACCTGACACCGCGCAAGGGCTCGAGGCAATGGAAATGGACAACGTACCTGTGATTGCAGAGGCTGGGGTCGAGTATCTCATGGCCCTAGGGGCTGGACCTGGATGAGAGTGATCTTTCATTGTACATAGGGCGGATAAAGTAGTTACACAACGCGTCCACGAATCGTGCGGGACACCATCACCAAGAAAGAAATGAGAATAAACTGAAAGAGTCACGTATGCCGCATACACCTCGTGCCGTTCGTCGCCTAATGAATGGCGTCTCCGCCGCTCGAAAGCCCATTCCTTCCTGACCGAATAAAAGACGAGGTTGACGAGCCTTCTCAAGGTCATAACGCTGCTCGGTTCCCTCCAGGTTCGCTCGGTTCTATCAATGAGACGTTGGCATGCGGGTCCGACGGGGATTCCAACGATTGCTGTCATTTGTCGGTTGACTTCGCGCGTCGAGTCCTGTCGCGCCCCAAACATTCGAAGGTTGAGCACGAGACATTGTCCCGCGACCGGGAGTATGGGAGAGGAGAACCCGGAATACCAAGACGAGGAGAAGCGATGAGGATGAGGGTGAGGGGACACGGTGGAAAGATTGCTCACAGGATGGGTGGAGCGCGTCTTGGATCCTCGATGAATGTATATCGTTATAGTTATGTTCGTCAGCGTGACATGTCGGCGAGGACAGTGTGTCGTGTTATTCTTACCAAAGAGTAAAAGTTCCCGGTCACATTCCCAAGCGAATAAGGATCCGTTGGAAGATGGGTGTGAAACAAGAAATGACGTACCAACATGCGGTGCAAAATAGGGCGTTGAACAGAGCTGTCTGAACACACATGAAATCGATGCGTCAGAGAATCTTTGGACATTCTGACAATGTAAAACCAGACAGCTGAGACATCGAGTGGGACCAGAATCATGACTGAGTCGAGAAGGATATTACACGTCTCACCATTCCGTCCGAGAAGACAAATCAACCCCGGCGAGCCCCGCATCATAACCAGAACTGCGCTCGGCCATTCAAAAATGAACCTGTGGAGTGTAAACAATATGCTCACGTCGGACTGTTTCTCCCGCGAAGACCGCATACAATGTATGAAATAGTTCATACGCCGCACAAAACTAACATTTGACTGAGCTCGAAAGATGCCAATGACCCACAAAAGCAACCTTGGGGATGTACCTTTTGAAATGTATCATGGCTGTGGCATCATAAATACACTTCGGGCGAAAAGGTAACGAGATATTCACCAAGAATTAAAGTGCCTCTGGTAAAGGCGAATATCCTTCGAGGATAACATCAAGCAGGTGAACACCTGGCACAAGAATGCTGAAGGGACACCAGACGTGAAGGACGCCCAAAAAGGGAGGTCGACCAGCAGGATAAAATAAGGGAGAAAAAGGTACAGTCATGACGATTCGCCGCACGCCGCAAATGCAATGATGGACTTGGTAAGTAATCGCGGGTCGTTTGAAGCTCTGGCACCCGAGCATTCAGTTCATCCCTAGTGGTAGCCTTAGTGCCGATTGAGTCTGAGCTCCTTGTCAGGTGAAAATTTGGACCAAGTTGGTAGGGAATCGTCAAATGCGGCCACGAAAGGCAAGTCTCTCAAACCCAATCAGCCAAGAAGTCATGATCATATTTCCGTCAAAGGTTGTCTTCCCCAGCGTGAGGAACCCCTGGTTAGTGTTGCCGCGACTCGGCTCCGTGCGGCTCGGCTTCAGGTAAATGCCGGCTGAGCTCGACTTGGCTAGCGGCTGTAATCAACTTGGAGTCGCAAGAGTGACAGTAACGCGACAGGACGCTGTCGTGGTCACGATGGCGACGACATGACTGCCTACAGGCCCTCGACAATGACGCACACCACCCAGGGTCCTTGACAGCGACAACGAATTGTCAAGGACTAAGCCGGGGGTGACGTAGCAACAAGGAGGGCAAGGGCCACAGAGCGATGCCGACGCCGACGTGGCAATCGTGTCTCTGCGATCGCCATGACGTCGTCGAGGATGCGCCAATGACCAAAGGGGGGAATGGCGAGGGAAATGGAGCGCCAGCCCGTCGTCGTCGTGTCCTGGGGCAGGGTGAAGCGAATGTGAGGGAAAGGAGAGAAGGGAGGACGTGGATGATCGCAACGACGGCCGCGACGACGATGCGATTTTCGCATCGTTGTCGCCATCACCGATACGGCCTAGGACAAGGCAAAGTGAGGGGGGAAGACGAGGCGAGGGTGATGGAAGGGCGAGAGGGCGGAGGCACCATGGGGTCGAGTGGACGAAATGGTGGGAGCCGAGATGAGGGCAAGGGCAAGGACATGAAGGGGAAGACGGCGATGAAGTGGCGATCGCATTGTTATGTTCGCTGCGGCATTGTCGTTGACACGCTGGTGATAGGGTAAGGAGAGGATGCGGGGGGACGAGGGAAAGGACAAAGACGAGTGCAAGGACACAACGACAACGCGGCGATCGCGAAAACACAATTGCCACGTTGTCATTGTGTTGCTGCCCGAGGAGGATAAGGGTGAGAGGACAAGAGGGCTACCTGGGGAGGGTGGGATGGGATTCGAGGATGCAGGTGGTGGCAAGTGTGAACGGAGGAGGCATGGTGGACGAGGGTGAATGTGCGTGGGCGAAAGGGTGCGAGCGCCGCAGGAGCACGGCGACGAGGTGGCGATCGCGCTGTTGTAGTCGCCGACGCGCCGAGGACAACAGGAGTGAGGGCGAGGGTGATGGGGTGATGGTGGGGCCATGGCGAGGGCAAGGCAATGACAAGGACGAAGATAGGGTGGGTGGCTTCAGCTTGTAGCCGACTCCCAGTCGCAAGCTGTGTCTTGCCGAGCTGACTTGGTTAAGCCACCAGTTGAGCTGCGACTCGAGTCGGCGGCAAGCCGAAGCCACGGCAACACTAGATACTCCTGGTACTACAGTGCGATCTTGGCCGGGAACCAGGAAGTCCATGGGGCATCCCAAATCTGCGCCGTCCGTCAACGATGAATCATCTCGGCTATCATACTGCAATTGTCATATTGGGGTAAAGTCACACCTGATCGTGAGGAGGGTTTCAAGTGATTTGAATTGCATCAGTATACAATTTGTCACCGCATCAGAATACTCACTTACTTGAAGCACATACTGGCAATCACTGTCATAATAATGCTATGACGGCGGGTAGTGCAAAACCCGAGGCTCCCGCGGTGAGACAGGGGGTGAGTTTTGCTAGATCAATAAGTAGGCCGGGGAGAACGAAATAAAACCCTGTGATGCTGGTTGGATGTGACCAAGGCCCGCGACAGAAATGAGTGCATGACCAAGGAAGGGGTCGCCTACTGACAATCACCCGAATACGTTAAATAGATGTGGTGGGAGCAATCGGGTCCATAGCGACAAACCCAGAGGCTACGCCAGAAAACACGAATGGGTGGCCAAAGACGTTGGAAACGGTTTGCGCACTGTGCAACCGCAAAGGGTGGTCCATTCGAACCCGATTTACGACTAGAGCTTGTGAAGTGGCTATAGTACATGTAGTGTAGATGCAGCGCGTCGCGATTCGTGTGTGCAACGTGAGATACAGAAAAAGGCATGATGTGGGTCGTTCACATCTTTGCCGCCAGTCTACTCTCATCTCAACTCCGAGTCCATTGGCGCCGGTCACACACGCCACTACTGGTTGAAAGTACTTTGGTCCCCTTTTAATCGGGTGACGGATGGGATCATCCCGAGTCATGGAATTGCCCGGTTCTCTCCAAACGCTTGCAGTTCTACACCCGACTCCGGGTCTGATAAGGAGTCCGACCCCTCACCAACTATCGCTGCCATCTGTCTACGCACCTCCCGGCTAATACTGCGCGTCGATTGGGATTCCGAACGGAACCGTCGAAGGTTTAGCACGAGGCGTTGTCCGACGACCGAGAGAATAGGAAACGAAAATCTGGCGCGCCGATCAGAAAACGGGGAGCCCGCGGTTGTCATTTTGCTTACAACATCGGTATATCATTTCTCGGATCCTTTGTTCGATGTAAACATATTTAGTCAGCATGACATTTCCAGGGAGGCATGGATGAAGCAAGAAGGATTTATGCATGATCCTTACCATAGGATAGAAGTTCCTATGATGAAAATATTCTCGTATGACGATAAACCATGGCATGTCGACAGGCACGACGTACCAGGATAGGATGAAAAATAGGACATTGAACAGAGCCATCTGCATACACATTAGATCGATTCTCCAGAAAATAACTGGATCTTTACTGTATAAAACCAGACAGCTGGGACATCGGGTCAGAATAGCGAGAAAAACGAACAGACCAACGGTGTTCTCACCATCTCGTGCAAGCAGACGGATCAGCCGTGACGGATTCGACCACCTGGCCACCTGATAGAGACTCGAACATACAACTGACAATACAAACCAATCGAGACATAGTCTGTTCCACGAATGAGGGCGGTGAATGTTGTCTAACCACGAGTCACGCACGGTATGAGCCAGAGTTGCCACTAGAGAACATATAAGCTCGCAACGACGTTTGACCCGCCTTGCGAGGAAGGAAACTTACAGTGTTAGCTGCAAAGTTTCAAAGTGAGATAAAAGAGGTAGGAAAGAGAGGCAACGACATACGAGCCACCGGAGAAAAACATATACCCGTCTCACTTAGGTATTGGAATTGCGCACCTGCCAAAGTTGTAATGCCTTGGCTGAATTTCAGAAGATAAAACTCACCCGTAGCGTCCCTCGACCAGTAAAGTGATAGAATAAGGATAACTAAGGCAAAAGCAATATATAGCCCATTTGCTAGCAACGAGATGCGGCGTTTGAGTCCCAGGATTGCACAAGCGCGCATCACAACCAAAACTACAGTCCATCCTTTCAAAAAGGGACATCCTCCAATATGCTTGGCACGTACCACGGATTGATTCTCCAGAGAAGACTCCAAAGACTGCTCGGAATAGTTCAACTGCCGAACAAAACTGGCATTCCTCTGAGCTCGACGGGTGATCGACATGCACAAACACGGGGGGAGGCCCACTTTTTGAGAGCTGTGACTGAGGCTACCCGTCTCCTCCAACATTTGGAAGGTCTGTCCAATCAAATTCCCATACCGGTTCACCAGGAAGAGCGTCTTGACGAGGGTCCACGGACCATCCCAGATGTATGTTACCTGTTCATCAATCATCTTGATCAGGTCATATCACGGCTGTGGAATCGAACCTACCTCGAGCGAAAGAGTAATGAGATAATCATAGAGAAGTAAAGTGCTTGCAGCAAAGGTAAACAGCCTTCACGGAGAGAATGGAGCAATAGAATGATTAAGCAGGATAATCACTCACTGGCGGACGAAAAACTGATTCAAAACTGCAGGGGGTATGGTCATGGCTGGAGACCAAAAGCTAACTGACCAGAGATTCAAGCAGACGGGTGAAAGAAAGGGAAACCATAAGTACATGGTGGCATGATGAGTGGCAGCTGTGACGTCCAGCTCCTATAGTGGCGCGTCAGTGTCGAGCAACTGGCAGTCGCTGTCATAATGTTTCCGACGGCGCGGGTCGTAACTACCGAGCCTCCCGGACCCGTGTTGGTGGCGATTTAACCGGTCAGCCCTGGTCAACCAGACTTTCGGTAGCCTGCTGGTATGATCCATGATATGACAGGGAAACGCTTGGCATTCGTAGGCGGAAATGCCATGGCAAAAATTCCTTTAAAATCAGTAGTCAGCGTCCTGGAACTTGCCCATAAGCAGGCGCCGGCTGCGTTCTTCCGGTCCAGGAACGCCGACATTTATCAGGGAGAATACCAAGTAAATGGATGGTCAAACGTTTCGAATCTTCGAATGATAGCCTGAGATAGTATATGTCATCAGACGAAAAGCCTTGGCTATGTATTGTTGCCAGAAATAGGATCGGAGTCGGACGGAGGCCGAGGATGACAGGGCCGCCAGACGTCCAAGCTGTCGTAGGGAAGAGTTGTGGGATCCAACTCCGCCGCGATCCGGCGACGAAAGACGGTACATGATGTGGGGCCGGCCTAGACGGAGTAAGGCGAATCTATCCGCGGGATGTGACTACGGGTGTACTAATCATGATTGGGTGCACATGATGTGATGATTTTGTGGCACAGGTCATAGATTTCCGAACACATCCAGGATAATCGAAGTAATTACGAGAAGAGAACGGCCCCACGGTCCCTTGTAAGATATGTAAGATAAAAAACATTGTCCTCGGGTGCTATCTCTTTGGTGGGCAGCTAACCTCCAACTCTCGTTGGTGCACTGTTACATGCGTTGTTCGAAAATAGCGGTTCGGCCCCCTTTCGATCGGGTGGCAGATGTCGTTATGGGGTTTGTCCAAGTCTCGGAATCGTTCCATTTTCTCCGCACGCTTCCAGTTCTATGCCTGGATTCGGATCCGACGGGCACTCCGACTCCTCATCAGCTACCGCTTCCACTTGTCTATGTATCTCCTGGCCGAAATCGCGCGTTGAAGTTGGCCACGCTCGGAATCTTCGCAGGTTGATTACCAGACGTTGCCCGACGACCGAGAGAACAGGATACGTGAGCCTGGAGCGTGAACATCAGCAAAAATAGGGAGAAGGGAAGGCGTGTCATCCTTTTGATATTTGCTCACATCATCGGCAACGAGTTTCTTGGATCCTTTATCAAACGCGAACATAAGCACGGGGCATCCAACGAGGTATCGGGAAACGGGCAGATTGCTCTGTGAGCCTTACCATGTAGTAGACAGTCCTGATCGCGATGTTGAGAAAGCATGAACGATGGGATGGCGAGTAAAAATGACGTACCAACATACGATGAAAAACGAGACATTAAATAAAGCAGCCTGCATACAGTCATTACATATGTCAACTCCCCAGAAACTGTCAAGGGAATCCTACAAGATAAAACCAGACAGCTGGGATATTTTGATGAGAATGACAGGAAGGGTGAAAGGATCGCGTTTTCTCACCATCTCGTGCGAGGAGGCGAACCAATTTTGAAGGGTTTCGGTCGCGGGACCACCTGCTTACCCGATAGAGATTAGAAAACACGAGTGTCAATACAAACCCATCGAGAGTCAACCTGTCCTGCGAATAAGAACTGTGCGCTGTATCGAAATACGATTTATGAACTCACGGTGTGAGCCAAAAAAACCACTGGAAATTACAAGTTAGAACACAGACACAACCGAGAAAGACATGAAAATTTACTAGATGGGCTGTAAAGTAGAAGTTCCAGCTCTCAGGATAAAAGCAAGGGCATAGGAAAAATAGACGACACACGATCTCTCTGCGAAAAGCATATACCGATCTCATCGAGATATTCATATGGCAGGACTACCAAAGGTGATGATATATCAGCAGAACGTCAAGTGATAGCACTCACTGTTGGTGCTACGATTCGAAAAGTAGAGCACCATCGACATCAGCCCTATGGCAAAGAGAACGTATAGTCCGCCCGCGGCCAATGTGACGCTGCGCCTGCATCCCAGGATTGCACACGCGCGTATTACAACCAAAACTATGTTTCCTCGTCCAGGAGAGTTTTGAAGTGTAACTGGTGTACTCACGTCGGATTGATTCACCAGAGAAGACTGCAAAGGTGGCACTGTATTGGTCATAGGCCGCACAGAACTAGCATTGGGCTAAGCTCGACGGAGTGAGCCTGAAACGTGAAGGAGACATACTCTTTGAGAGTTACGGCTCAGGTAGCCTGTCTCCTCCAGCATGATGAACGTCTGCCCAATCAGGTTCCCATACCGGTTGATCAGGAAGAGTGCTTTGACGACCGTCCATGGAGAATTCCAGATGTATGTTACCTGTTGATCAAATATGTCGAGGACTCCATCGCGAATAGTATCAAACGTACCTCTAGCGAAAGAGTCACAAGATAATCATATAGAAGTAAAGAGTTCCCTGCAAACGCGAGTGACCTTGAAAGGAGTCAGGTGAGTGAAGTGGCGATCATGTTGTATAAACACTTACTTGCGGGTGAATACCTGATTCAAAATTGCTGGTGGGACGGACATGACGAACAGTCCGAACCCAACCTAACCGGAAGTCCGAGCAGGTGGAGGAAAAGACAAGAAAGCGGGTATACATAGTACCCGTGCCTCCGAGTCGGACATCCTGTCAGCGCCAGTTTGGCAGTCACTGTCATAACGCTTATGGCAGCGCATGGTGAAAATTATGGTCAAAGTTCACCGTCACCTCCGTGACCATGAACGCTGCGGCACCCCTTTTCCATGAAATCAGTATAGATTTCCCTTTGAAGTGTAGTAGGTGTGGATTAGCATTGCTCACCAGATTGTGGGCTGCAGGGGTCCAACCTGTTGCTATTACGATGACACGAGCAAGTCTCGGCGGCCAACTGAGCTGAAGCCTCTGTTCATCACTGCACAGCACTGGCCCCGGCGTCATTGCACGGGGTCCCGAAGAGACACATTCTATAACCGGTCTCTTGCTTTGTACTTGCCAGAACGCCACTGGCATGGCAAAAACTCCTTCGAAATGGGTAGAGTTACGTCTTGGAACTGGGTCACAAACCCGTATTCTTCAGCCCAGGAACCGTCCGAGTCGAGTTTATCTGGGACCCTAGAATGCCAAGTAGTAGGCACTCTTGAAACTTTGATACAGAAGCTGCTATAATAAGGAGGGCGATGCCAGAAGTGGATACGGAGGCGGAGAACGTCGATGGCCGGGGCCGTCAAACGTCGGGCTGAACACCAACGCTATGGCAACAAAGGACGTCTGGGGTCTCGAGAATCAACAAGTCCGGAGACCCGATGAGTCTGTCCATGTGCAGGCGAGCCTGTCGGCGCGGTCAGCAGATTTCTGAATACGTAATTTGTCGTTTTCATACAAGCTGACCATGCGGGAATTTTACTCAAACTCATCCTCATCCTCCGTCGTCTCATAACACTTCAACACATCGCCGGAATTTGGCAGAGTATCATTTGACTCACAGGAAGCCTAGGTCTTCATTTCCGAGTGACTGAGGACCAGATTCAAAAATCCGGAGGTTGCAGAGATTCAACTTTCGCCCTTGGTTGTCTCGGAATACATTCTGTGGTACCATGTGGCAATGTCCCATATTTCCTTTTGAATTCCGGGACGGGTTGCTGAGGTACTGCGCAGAGACCGAGGATGGATGCACATCTGAGTGAAATTCCCGCGCGGCCAACTTCCCCGAAAACGACAAAATCCAGGATGGACAGGGTCAAATTGCTACGTTAGGGTATATAGACACCGCGTCGCGGACTCACAGTCCCCAGGCCCCGTGATACAGAAAGAAAATATTACCGTGGTATACGCCGCCTTGTTGGCCAACTCCTGCAACTATTATACTAGCGTATTACACCGCACTGTTTGACACCACTCTGATCTGGTGATAGACGGAACCCGTCCCAAGTCATGGAATTGTTCGGTTCTGTCCGAACGCTTCCAGTTCTATGTCCACGTCCGGATCTGACCGGTAGCGTGACCGTTCATCAACAATTGCTGCCACCTGTCTATATATTTCCCGGCTGATATCGTGCGATGTCGCCGGGCGTGCTCGGAATCTTCGAAGGTTGAGTACCAGACGTTGTCCGACGACCGATAGAACGGGATATGTGATTCTGGGGGTATACATCAGCAAAAAAGGGAGGGTGTAATAATATTTTTTTGGGTTGCTTACAAGATTGGTAGCATGTTTCTTGGATCCTTTGTTGAATGTAAACATTACCTCGTCAGTACGGGATGCCATGGGCAGGGTGATTCGTATGCCTTACCGCGCGGTAGACAGTCCTAAACATGATATTTCCAAGTTAAAAACGCATGAACGATGACATGGTACATCAAGCGAGAATGACGTACCAACACACCATGAAAAACAGGACATTGAATAAAGCAGCCTGCATACACAATATATCAACCCCCCAAAGAATGTCTAGACGACCTTACGAGATAAAACCAGACAGCTAGAATACTTTATGAGAATGGCAAGAAAGATGAAGGGATCACAAATGTTCCTACCATCCCGTGCAAGAAGATGAACCAAGGGTGACGAGTTTCGGTCACGGTACCCCCCAGTTATCCTATTGAGGCTAGAACATACGAGCACTAATACAATCCCATCTAAAAGCAATCTGTCCGGCGAGTGAGAACTGTCGCAGATTTCAAGTGCAATTTACTTACGGTGCGATCCAGAGCAACCACTGGAAGATACATGGTTGGTGCACGTTTCGATATATGCCAAGAAGTGAACAACATACGAAATGAGCTGCAAAGTCAAAGTTTCAAGATGAGGTCGTAGGAATAGGAGAAATAGACAACGTACGGTTCCTAGGCGCATAGCAAACATGGATCTCATTGAGATATTCAAATTGTACTGTGGAATGTTGTGATATATCAGTAGAATTTCGAGCAATGACACTCACGTATACCACCGGAATTTGAGAAGTAGAGCGACAGCGCCATCACGGCTACGGCGAGAAGAACATACAGTCCACATGATACTATCGCAATAATGCGCTTGCATCCCAGTATTGCACATGCGCGCACCACGACCAAAACTACCCCCCCTTACATAGGAAGCACATTTGGGAGGGCCACTGGTACACTCACGACGAATAGATTCTCCAGATAAAACTGCGAAGAGTGCGCAGTATAGTTCATAGGCCGCACAAAACTGGCATTCGGCTCGGCCCATAGGTGATCCAGAAACATGAAGAAGACACACCTTTTGAGAATCATGGCTTAGGTAGCCTGTCTCCTCCAACATGATAAATGCCTGTCCAATCAAGTTCCCATACCGGTTGAGCAGGAAGATTGCTTTGACGACGTTCCACGGAGAATTCCAAATGTATGATACCTGTTGGTCGATTATGTCGAGCAAGTTGTGGTGGTATGAAACATACCTCTAGCGGAAATGTTGCGAGATAATCATAGAGAAGTAGAGAGTTTCCTGCAAACGCAAATAGCCTTTATAGAAAGAGTCAGATCAGTGACGTGGTATAGTTGTATGAACACTCACTTGCGAGTGAATACCTGCTTCACAACTGCGGAAGGTACAGACATGACGGACGACCAAAACCCTTGAATCTAACCAGAAGTTCAAGTAGCAGAAAGAAGGGAAAGGGAAAGCATACATAGTCACGACTCCTTCCACGATCTTCAGTTCGCTTTAGCGGCGTGTCGACCCCGGTCCCTGGCAATCGCTGCCGTGGCGCTTATGTCGGCACGCGGTGGATCGAGGCTCCATGTGCTCGACACCAACCATCAATGTCACCTTCCAGACCATGAAACACGACGATTTTCCCATGAAACCACCACAAGTTTCCTTTAAAAGCAAACTAGGCGTGTTTTAGCATTTCCATCAGAATATAAGCTTGCAGAAAGGCACCTGAAGTTATTATGCTTAGGTACTTGAACAAGTTTCAACGCCTAACTGAGTTGCAGCCTCCTTTCATATCCGCGGAGATGGATCCCATGTCATAGCACTGCTGACGCCTTCAACCCGTCCTCAGGTGGCACTTTCTATAACAAGCCTCTTGTCCCGCACCATTTAGACCACATGTGTCCACTGCGGTCCCATTTACTCCCGCTAGCTTCCTCCGCATTCCTATTCAAGTTCGGGCCTAAAAGTATTTGGGTACGTTTAGTGCGCGTAGATGTTGAAAGCTGCTTCCCCGAATTGAAACTGTACGGTCGGCCAGCAATCAGCCGGTCGCTGACAGAGCACTGACAGAGGTTCCGCTACTAGAATCTAGCCAGACTCTGAGTGTCAGAGTAACTGGGTAACAAACGCGCTCGCTCGCGCTGCTACCCGAAAAATGATAAGATTGGCATTAACGTCATGCCAGCACGTCAAATAGAATTTCTGTCAACTTGGTCAACGAAAGGCAGTGGCTTGCATGGCAACTGTCACAAACTAGGTGTTTGCGACGAAGCTTCGGAATTTATTGGACAGAGAAACAAATGGCATCGCTTGTAGCCGCTGATCGCGTCCGTTTTGCCAAGGCTGCCGTGGCGTTACAGTGCTGCGTAACCCGTGATATGACCGATGGCATCGATGCTAAGTACATGCACAGCAATTGCCAAGAGCCAGGATATGTAGTAGAAGTACGCCACGGAATCGAACATCGGGGCTTTGGTTGTTCTCCGCAGTGGTGTGACATCACAGAGCCTCCAAGTACGGGAGAGCTATGTCTTTTGTGGCGTTCTGGGTACCGTTCCGGACTTGCCTAACAACTAGTGTTGGTGAGCGCCAGTGACCGTGTTCACCGTTGCATAAAGAGTAGTCCCTTTTCAACAATCTTACAAATGCACGATTCGACGCCACGTTGATATTCCTGGATTAGACGCAAGTACTGAATCACCTAATGGTGTAAACTCTGCCCGGACGGGGCATGACAACAGCGCACAAGTGATCACATCTAAAATGGTTTTCCTCTGGAGTGGCTATTATAGTTACTAGCACTACTTACAGGTAAGGGACATTCCAGATCGCTCGTGCTGCTCATACACACATCACCCCCGCCATGACGGAGGTTCGTGATCCGAGCCCGACTTGCAGCCGTAGGTCATCAAAGCCCCGCTGATCTATCATCCCGAGGTGCGTGTAGAAACGCTTGCCCGCAGTATTCGATTTGGCAACTTGTACTTGGACGAGAACGGGAATCTTGTCGGTAGGGATCTGATTGGATGGGGCGGGATGATATTCGGCGGCAACGACGCATGAAGCTTCCAGACGTTGGACTACCCCGTGCACCAATGATCGACCAATCCCTCTACGCTGGTATGCAGGCAGGACACCAAGCGTAAGTAGGGTGATGTGCGATCGGGGAATATTGGAGCATGGCTCGGGGCACACCCGATTGGCAAGATTATCCCGTGGGCAATCTGCGAACGAACCTGGATGTACAAGGCCCATGGTTGCCGAAGCAAAGCCAATGATGGCACCGTGATCTGTCGCGACCAGGCAGAGCCGTCGCGGGTTGACAAGAAGCTGGATGAAGAACGACGCTGGATAGGAGACGGGTAGAAGGTTACGCTGGGCATTGATGAGACGGAAAGTACCGCATATTGCAGAACGAAGGTACCCACATGTAGCATGCGTACTTGAGAGAGGTCAGATGCTTTCATGATGCGCATAATTACGTCTTCGGGTGGGAAGGTCGGCCGGGTGAGGCACTCACAACAACTCTGGCTCATGGTAAGGGCAAGGCGAGAATGATCGATGATATCCAAGGGGAATATAATCAGGACGGATGCCTCCCAAGTCGGAGAGACTCGGAAGAGATGGAGAGGCTGAGGAGCACTTCCACATCCGTGGGTGGTCAGCGTAAGCCACCAGTAGCGATACTCACCGCATCTGACGTCGATCCCCGAGAAAAATCACATGTCCCTCAGGTAACCACCAACCGTACGCACAAAGCCCCTGCAAACTTACTTTGAAATGGAACGTCGAGTAATAGGAGCTACTTTGAGCAAGTCTTGGCTCGGCTTTCGATGGTGGCGAGTGAGCCGCGTGTTAGTTTCATCTCCTGGCTGGGTGGAGTAGTTGGTAGCGACGCTACGGAATTTACGCTCTGGGAAATTTGCAGTGAACCCGTGTCCAGGCTATCAAAGCGGGTTGTCGTAACGAAACGCAAGCCGACTCCCATCGTACAAGGCAGACTCTCAGTGGTAAAGGCTCGTGGGACCCGTAGCTTACCCCCCATCGGCAGTCAGTTGTCCGAGACCTTGATCATGTCTTTTGCTCGTCATGCCAATTCTGTACAGCGACTCACGCGTTCGGTCCGTTTCTTCTCAACGTCACTGTCTGCGCGCTATGAGAACGTGCTGGTTTCAAGACCCAAGCCTGGAGTAGCCCTCGTAACTCTTAACAGACCCAAAGCTCTCAACGCCCTCAATGCTGCCCACTTTAGGGATATCGCAAGTGCGCTGAAAGAGGCGGATGAAGACGCTCATGTCGGTGCAATGGTTCTCACAGGTTCAGAGAGGGCGTTCGCAGGCGAGTGATGTATTTCAATCAATCTTGCTGTTGCGTGACTGGGCTCACTCGTACAGCCGGAGCTGACATCAAAGAAATGAAAGACAAGTCATGTAATGACCGGCTTTTACCCTTCTCTACGGCGTCTCACGCTGTCCTTTGCTAGTCGCTGAAGCTTACGCGTCCAACTTTCTCTCCAACTGGGAGGTCATCTCCAAACTCAACAAGCCTGTCATCGCCGCGGTCAACGGCTATGCGGTACGTCCTGATTTCCACTAGGACCATCTCGCATTAACAGTCGTAGCTGGGTGGTGGTCTCGAGCTGGCACTCCAAGCAGACATTCTCCTCGTCTCGCCTTCCGCGCAGCTCGGCCAACCTGAGATCAACCTAGGCGTCATTCCTGGCGGTGGCGGCACCCAACGACTTGCACGTCTGATCGGTAAATCCCGCACGATGGAGTTGGTCCTTACAGGTCGCACGATCGGTGCCGAGGAGGCTGAAAGATGGGGGCTCGTCAGCAGAGTCGTACCGGAGAACATTGGGGTCGTCAACGCCGCGATTCAGATGGCCGAAAGTATCGCCGACAAGGGTCGTGTGGCTGTTACTGCTGGAAAAGAGGCAGTCAACGCCGCGTTTGATTTGCCGCTGGTAGAGGGGTTGAGGTTCGAACGCAGGTTGTTCCACGCGTTATTTGCAACAAAGGATCAGAAAGAGGGTGGGCTTAAGGCGCTTACATCACGTGGATTGTATCTGACGAACGGCTACAGGTATGGCTGCGTTTGCCGAAAAACGCAAACCCGAGTGGTCGCACTCATGACATGTATTGGTATGAAACCTGTCATTTACGAATCCAAGTATATTTTTCCAAGTGCCTGTATGATTCAGACTGGTCACCAGACTAGATGAGTTCCGAGCGCTCTGTTTCGGAACAGACATCTTTACTTACAAAAGGTTTACCGACCAACAGCGATGTTCTTAATTCTTGCCTCTTCCCAGAAGAGATTCGGCGAAGTGGTAGAGCACTCGCCCGTACATAAGTTTAAATAAAGATATGTGATCAAGCACACGGAAGTACATATGTAGGGATTGCTATATACGGTCGGCGTGCTGCGTCATCACCCTGGCTTACTCAGGTCGTATCATACCTATCTTCCAGCTGTTCCACAACCATGTCTGTGATGACTCCAGAAACAATATCCTTCTCAATCAGTTTTCGTGGTGCAACGTATGATGTGTCGTTGCCACCCGATGCGCCCCTGGTGCGTCTAGAAGCCCAATTGGAAGAGCTGACGTCAGTACCTCCATCCCTTCAAAAACTCTTGTTTCGGGAAAAGAAAGTTCAGCACGGCAATAACCTCACCCTGGCCCAGATCGGCCTTCGGGATGGGCTGAAGGTCCAAATGCTAGGATCGACTGTGCAGGAAATAAATTCCCTCAATGCAACTGAGTCGGAACACCAGCGGAAGGAGCGGATCTTGCGCGAACGAGCTCTTAAACCCCAAGTCAAGGTATGTCCTCTACTCATATAAATCCGAATGGCGCTTGGGTTTGACCTCGATTATAGGTCCGCTCGACCGCTTCTTCCATCGCAGCCTCGACAACATATATCTTCCACAAGATCGAACCGTTGAGTCACTTACCCAAGCCAGAAACAGCGCTCGAGCGACTGTCTAAGCTGTCGCAGGACCCAGCCGTTCGCCACATCATGCAGAAACACGAGTTTTCAGTTGGCGTGCTCACTGAGCTCGCACCCCACGAACAACCTCATCTACTAGGTCTCAATGTTGGCGCAGGACAAGCCATCAAGCTGCGTATAAGAACAGATGCATATGATGGCTTCAGACCGTATCTAGAAGTCCGTCGTGTGCTCTGTCATGAATTGGCACACAATGTCTGGGGTGACCATGACAATAACGTGAGACATCCCGGTCTTTTCTTGATTAGACCTGAAATTAATTTCTGCATGGCACAACATGTCTAGTTTAAAGAACTGAACTCGCAGCTTAACAGGGAAGTTATCGAGTTCGAGGCCGCGGAAAAACGTGGAACGCACTACCTGTCGGATTTGAGAGGTGCCTATGAACCTTCGTCCAACGAAGAGGCTGAGGCACTGATTCATGTCCTTGGGGGAAACGGGATGCCACTGGGTGAGTCGGTTGAGGATAGGCGACGTCGAGCGCTCCAGGCTGCGACCGCACGTTTGAGGAAGGAGGAGGAGGAACTAGAGAGGAGCTGCGGGACATCGGGGAGGTCAAAGGGGATCTCACAAAGTTGATTCCACGTTAGCAAATATCCCAACAGGTTGATGATACATGTAAGCACCGCTCGAAGTAATAGTTGGGCCACAATGCGTGTCGAACCATCTATTACATAAACCAACCTGACATCGACCCATCCAAAGATTTACTTCCTGCCATCCCTATGCCATGTCGACCATCGCCATCCGCGCCTTGCAGGTTCACCAACTCTCGTGTTGACCGCCAACTGCAAGTCGAGCACGTTCAAATCAGTGCAGTACACAATGTGTATTACGCCGGTCCGAGTCGTATATAGTACATACTTACAGCGATAGAGTGCACGAGCGAATATCTTTACTGACAGTGTATGTCTCAGAGATACAATGTCCTTGGCCTAAACGTCCAGATTTCAATCACCATCTTTCCTGACCTCTTACACATGATCGCACACGTCCCTCCTTTGCAAGCCACCTTCCACACACTATCACATCGCTCGCTCAGATCTCTGACGGCTGTCCCGCTCTGGGTTTCGTACATTCTCACTCGCCCGTCGTTGCCTCCGGTAATGAGGAAGTTGGAGTCAAACTGCAGGGAAGTGACAGACGAATCGTGGGCGGAGATACGTTGCAAGGAAGTATAATTGTGCAGGTCGAATGTAATGACCCGTCCGTCGGATCCGCCTGTGGCGAGGAGGCCAGTGGTGGGACAAAGTTGCAATTGACATACGAGGGCTGTATGTCCCTGCAACAACGCAACACATTGCCTGTAATGTTTTTTGGAGCGTCCGTAATGAGAGTCAATGCATGTAATAGACTGACCCTGAGCTGGCATCCCATACACGGACAGTTGTATCCATTCCACCGGAGACAACGCGAATACCATCAAAAGCGACCGAATAAATTTCTTGCTCGTGGCCGGTGAGAATGTGTAGACATTCCCCCGTGTCTACGTTCCATATCTGCCGTACCTTATTCATCGGAATGCAGATACAGCGAAAGCGGACGTACTCGGCAACTTGCGTCGTAACTCCCACTAACTGCCCTGTTACCGCAGACATCGAGGCATCGGACACTGTTCGAATGACCTTGTAATATTCGAAGCATCCGACCCTTCTGTATGTCCCAAACTCGAACCGTTGTATCGCGAGAGCCGGTCACTGCGATTGGGCGATTGTGCAAAACGCGGGCACACCGGATAGTAGCGGCGTGGCCTCGCAAAATGTAGATGCAATGGCTACGGGAAGCCATAATCAGCCTGCAGTAGACGCAAGGACTATGAAATTCATACCCTGAGACCACGTCCCAGACACGCAGACTTTTATCACAGCCTGCGCTGACGACGATCGGGTTGGGTTGACCCCAGCCTTCTGAGGTACAACACAAGTCGCTCGGCTTCCCTGTACCCTCTGATCGTGACGTTCTTGGCCGCCACTTTTTTGGTGCGTCAAGTCCCAGCGCGCAGCGATATTTCACATGGACGCAACCGTTTGTTACAGGTGGGTTGGAAGATGACGATACCGCTGAATCGTCGCAAGGTGCCTTGGTGTCGTTCTCAGGTTCGTCCCAAAATCCACCGCGGCTGACAAGGTGTACTGCCCATACGCCTTGGTCGTGGCCCATGAGCGTGCGACATAAAACACCGGTGTTGGCGCTATAGATGTAAACCTTTGAATTGGCACAGCCGACGATGATGCGGTCAGAGTCCAGCGCTACGGATGTCACAACACCACCATCGGGTGTTGCTATTGGCATGCGATGGGATTGAAGGAGGTATCCTCCTCTTCGCATGTTGGACACTTGGTGCGATGTTAGCATATTTATTGGGTAGGACACTATTACTCACTTATGACGTAGGAGTATTGAAAATGTTTTCGGTATGACAACGGAACGTCGGTGGTGGCCTTTCCGCCAGGAGTTCGTCTCCATGAAGTCAGAGGAGATTTTTCCTGTCGCTTCAAGCTTTCTTCCGCCGTGAGAGCCTGTAGAGCAGGATCCATCGGATGAGCCGAAAACGAGTCGGCCTCCCTGGAGGATTCCTCGACGCACTCGTCGTCGAATCCGGTGTCGTCTGTGGTATTTATTTCCATGTTAAAACGGTACGTCCCGCACATGGTTTTCCAGAGCCACTCGTCCTGAATAAGATCATGCCACCGTTTGGAAACCTGGCTGGCCCTGGCAAGTGTTTTTGGGTCGTCTACAAGACTAAGGATATGCAATGCTATCTCTGGAGGAAGTTCCGCGAGGAAATCACGCTTGAGCATTGGGGCGATAGTTTGTGAGATGAATAGAAGCTCTGAAGGTGTGCAGTCATTAAGGAGAGACACGAGGTAGCGTTTGCGAGCCGCAGGACCCAGGGCCGTTAAGTTTGCAAATTCGATGCGGGAGAGGTTCGCAAGGTCGTACGATGCTGAGTGTACTTTAGAGAGAAAGAAGGCGTCCGCGAGGAGGGAACTGGTCGGGCCAGGTGATGGTGCGGGGGTCGGAGGGGAGGCAGCGGGCATGTACACGGTAGAGGGCGACTTTCCTACGCTCACGTAGCGCCGATGGTCGTTCGTACGCGACTGCGAGCTTCTGCTGGTCGGCTTGGCGGATATATCATCGCTCATTTCTTGCGAGCGTCGAGAGCTACTAGAAGCCATCGAGACGATACAGTCACCTGTAAATCGAGATATTGTGTGAGTGACAGACCGGGTCAACCGCCGTGGTCGTCGTCGAGGAGCTGGACAATCAGCGGGATGGGACAATGTTTCCTTTTCCGGAAATTATCCACTGCACGTGACATATTCCCTCTTTTGGAAATGTAATCTACGGCCCGCGATCGTTGAGTGCACAAGTCGTTCCTGTACATCCTCGTCGTACTACTAGGCGCTTGTTGGCCCGTCTCTATCTACTCTGGACATTCAGTCCACACGACTAATTCGATAACGACTAGGACACTCTGGAAGCCCTTCGGACCCTCCTTATTACTAAAGTTGTCCGGCTTGCTTCGAGCAAAATGACGAATAAAAAGAAGGCCCAGGCCAGGAAACATGCCCAAGCAAACGGTATAAAGTGCGCTCGCTTTGGCGTTTGCTTGGCCTGACATTGCTAATTCGCATTCAGAACTCACACCCAACCAGAGGTTCTGTCGAAACCGACGAGTCCCATCTCGCCCCGCTCTGCAAAATCAGTCGAGTCTCCTTTACTGGAGAAACCCACTGGCCCTACAGCGGACGACATAAAGGAACAAGGGAATGTTGCTTTTAAAGCAAAATTGTACAACGAAGCTACCGAGCTATATACCAAAGCCATAGGTTTGCCGCCTCTTCTCCACAGCAAGTCTTATCGTGTGATCGTTGACATACTCTACTCCAGAGATGAAGCCTAGCGAACCCTCCTATCTCACTAACCGTGCCGCGTCTTACATGGCCTTGAAACGTTTTCGCCTCGCGCTGGCTGATTGTCAGCAGGCTGCCGCGTTGCAATCGGCTGAACCTTCTTCAAAGACTCTAATCCGCCTCACACGATGTCATCTTGCCTTGGGCTCTTCAGAACCCGCTTTGACCACGTTACGTACTGTAATTGCCTTGGAACCAACCAACCCCGCCGCACTACAACTCCAGGAGAAGGTCCTTGAGCTTGAAGCACACTTACGTAACTTCGAGGGTGCAAAACGCAGAAAGGAGTGGGGAATGGCCCGACTAGCTTTGGACAAGTGTCTGCAAAGCATAGAAGGCGAGGGTGGTGAAGTACCGACACAATGGCGCTTGTGGAGAGTCGAGTTGGAACTCGCACGCGCTAATTGGGATGCTGCCAACATCGCTGCAAAGTAAGTGAGCAGGTGGAATATTCGCCACTGTGTCTGACTGTTCTCTGATCCATAGTGACGCTTTGAGGCTTGATCCCAACTCACCCGAGATCCTTGCTGCTCGTGGACTGGTACTCTTCCTTTCCGGAAAGTTACCACAGGCACTCCAACACGTTGCATCGGCACTCCGGTTGGATCCCGAACATGATGTTGCTTCACGATTGAGGAAGCGCATAAAAGATGTGGAACGGATAAAGGAGGAGGGTAATACAGCCTTCAAGGGTGGTAAACTACAAGAGGCAGTCACACTTTATACTGAGTGTCTAGAGGTGTGCAGAGCATTTCGGGTTTTGATGTCTATACTGATCCCTTTTTCCGAAAGCGCATAGGTGAGGCAGAAGAAGAGAGTAAGGGCGGACAGATCCGTGCCACCCTTCTATCAAACCGTGCCACTACGCTAGTGAAGGTACCAGGGCTTTTTCAACACAAATCCTACGTCTCTCACGACCTTGAACGTAGCTTGAAAGATACGATGAAGCATTGGTAGACACGGAGGCATCCCTTGTTCTCCTTCCGACGTCCTTCAAAGCGTTGCGGACTCGTGCCCGCATCAATCTCCACCTTGAGAGGTTTGACGCTGCAGTGTCGGATTTCAGGTCTGCCATCGAGCAGGCAGGATTTGAAAATGCCGACGCAGATGTCAGATCCCTCAGGGTCGAGCTTAAGAAAGCCGAAGCTGCCCTCAAACGGAGCAAGACGAAGGATTACTATAAGATTCTCGGTAGGGATTTATATCGACTTTGGAATAAAATATCTTTTGACATTTAAATTCAGGCATTCCAAGAGACTGCTCAGACGCAGATATCAAAAAGGCATATCGCCGGGAAAGTCTGAAACATCACCCAGATAAGGTCAGCCTCCCGCCAGTGTCAAGGTGATTATACGTGCTCATGTTCCTTTGTATCTGCAGGGCGGAGACGAGGAGAAATTCAAACTCGTAGTGGAAGCACATGCTGTCCTTTCGGACCCCCAAAGACGAGAGCGGTATGACATGGGCGAGGACGAAGATGGGCAGAACGAATTCGGCATGGGCGGCATGGGCGGCCCATCTGGAGGTATGAATCCGGCTGATCTAGCGGATTTATTCGCCCAGTTCCAGGGTGGTGGACCATTCGGCGGAGGGGGTGGCTTCCACTTCCACACTGGACGACAGGCCGATTTTAGCTTTTGAGAGGGTGCTTTTCATACGCTGGCGCACTTCATTGTATCATGTTGGACAACATACCTTACTATAAATATATTATCATTTGGTGCTCCCAAGTGCTGTATCGCTCACTTCACTCGGAAAAATATGCTCTCCCTCGTTTTAGTCTGGGTAGTTGCCAGCCGGGCCTCTACGTGAGCAAGAAGCACGTGACATTGATCGGAGATTACCCCTGTTGTTATGTTCGAGTCAAACCGAAATCACCGTTTGACTCACACACTGACTAGCTCCTTGTTCATGCCAAGGCGTTCTTCATCCTCGAGTAAGACCCCAAACATGGAAAACTTGAAGCAGAGTACCCTTTCATTCGCCAGCACCAAGCGAACCAATGCTGCCCCGAATGTCAAGTCGCAGCATGGAATCCCGGCCCGAGAAAAAGGGAAAAACAAGCGGGTAGGGACACCCGTGGAGGTTCGGAATGATGAAAAGTCAGTAGACATCCTTGAGAACTCTGAGGAAGAGAGCACCGCTACAGCCAGGATCACCGTTCCGGTCAAGCGAACACGTGCGACCCGTAGGACGAAGACCGGAATCACGGAACGGTCACCACAACTCTCTCAGTCTAAGAAGAAGAAAGCTTCCTCAGAGACTGCAGAGAGGGAACGTCTGGATGTAGAAGACAAGGTCGGTCGTTACCGCAGATACTACAATGAAGTGAGATCAAAGATGGGGCATATGGAACCTGGTAAGCATCCATGACCCCTTTTGCGAGTGCCGTTGACTGTCTTTTTCGTATCGGTCGCATTTAGTCCATTCGAAGGACCAGAACAAAATCCAACAAATGCTTCGTTTTTTTGACATGTGAGTTTTCCCGGCTAGCTGACAGGCTGCGCTCACGGTGGCTTCAGGTCGTACGAATTTGGTCCTTGCATCGGTATGACAAGGCTGGAGCGATGGGAGAGAGCAGAAGCGTTTGGCCTTAATCCCCCCGTCGAAGTAAGCCATAGTCGTCCTTTTCCCGCAGAAACGCAAACACGTTCCCAGGTACACGACATCTTGCTCACCAAGGAAGGAGCTGAGAAGGCAGAGTACGCACAATGTGTGCTGCATGGCGAGGTTTGAGAGGTACATGGAATTCACACCAGATTTAAGAAGCCTAAGCGTTTGACCGTCACCCAGGTTGCATCGACATCTCAAGTTTGATTTCTTTTCACCCCCTTCCATTCTGACGGCGATTCAACATGTGCTGAGATATACCTGCTATCCGGCGCTGCGTGTACTGCTCCAATGTACTATGTATTTGTTCACATCGGTAAACGTATCGAAAATTCAACTGTGTAAATAGTGTACGGTTGTTATCTAGATGGGTCTATTCTCATGATTATGACTCTGTTGCCATGAATTCAGGCCACAACTGTCTATCAGATATATTCCGCCATGACGGTATATTGCATTCATTTCCCGAGGAGATTGTGTGCGTTGAAAAGGTGAACTTCATGGGGCCGCAGCAACGCCACCGCGCCGTTGTTTCCGAACCTTTGTTCTCCCATGAAGCTACTTGGGCGATCAGACCATCAATCTTCGGCATGTACACTCTTCGCAAAATTGAATTGTGATCTAGCTAATTCTAATCACTCAGGCTGCCGATTTCCACGTTCCAGTGCCATCACTGGTACCTCGAGAATCATGTCCTTGAGAAACATTGACTTCGAACGAAAATGCGGATCGAAGGTCTATTGGTACGGGATCCGAAGGTCCGAGTATTGAGTTTCAGGCGCTTAATGGATTTCTAGTAGGCTCTCACGACTTTCACTTGTTCCGATCTGACCGTTGAGGTACGCCCTGATATCAACTTCAGTTTGTGAACCCCGCGAACCCATCGTTTTTCCTGTTGTTCACGCACGCAACGATTCTAGTTCCCTATACTAAGGGACAACGTCCCGTTTCGGCGATTACTTTCCATCTCTGCACTCCATCACTGGGGAAGGGAGATGCATGCAAGTTTTAGTGCTCTGGTATCTTTGGCGGTGTCTTGGCACGGTCTAATCATGGCCTCGACGCCGGGTACTTCGGGAGCCGCAACTCGCTTATTGACTCAAATACTTGTCTCAAGCAAAGATAGGCACACGATGTCCTTCGCATGAAGGCTTCAGAGAGATATGGCGCCTTCTCGTTTCTCTCGTCACTGCAACATTCAATGCATGGTGTCATGTAATATTCGCGTGTCGTGCGGGAAATTATCGCACCTTTGTGGACCTGTTCTGTGTGTAGTTGCCAGCATCACTCCTTGGGATACGCGACCTAGGCCCCCGGTCGGGTTCCTTTCATGCTTCCATCTTATCATAAGTGTGGTGTGCAATTCCGCCTGCTGCTATATAAAGACTTCATCCTACCGGATGTTGGTGCTTCAAAGGGGGACTCTATTCCGTCGTTTCATACCACAATGTCTTCGCCTCGTCAGTCTGAGGTTGACGTTCTCATCATTGGTGCTGGACCCGCTGGACTCATGTGCGCTAATGCCCTAGCCAAGGCGCAAGTAAACGTTAGGATTGTCGACAAGCGGTGGGCACTTTCTATTCTGTCTGGCGAATATTCACCGAAGTGGCGCCAAGCGCTGGAAAAATAGAGAAGGGTCAAGCGGACGGGCTTCAACCCCGAACCATCGAAATCTTACAGGTGAACATCTTTGTCTTGGCTCACAAGTTACCTTCGATGACAATTTATGTAGAGCTATGGACTCGCGGAACGTTTGCTACGGGAAGGATGCCAAATACTCATGACTGTAAGTGACCTGGAATGCGGGTGTCAGTCATTTTGACTCTTCCCGTGTGTAGGCATTCTACGACCCTGATCCGACAGGTGGCATTCGGGTAAGTGTTGCAACAACTGTGATTGGATCAAGTCTCATTTATTCTACCAGTTATCGGATCGTGGCCCCGACATAAATGCACCCTCTCCTCGTTATCCTTTTGAAGTATGTCTCACCAACCTTGTAGTCTGCCTGTTCTCAAGACAAGTCTCTAGCTCGGGCTAAACCAAGGAAGAATCGAGACGATATTTTCGGATTCCATGAAGTCAATGGACGTCGAAGTTGAACGGTCCACGTATCCTGTTGATATAGAGTTATCAACAGATGAGACAGAACTCGCCGATCCAGCTTCGCATCCAGTCAGGGTGAATAATTTCCATGCGCACAAATACACGCATTCATGGAGAGAAACTCAGGTGACACTGGAACGCCTTGTGGAACCCGATGGAGAGCCCGTTCAAGAAGTTGTACGGGCCAAGTTTGTGCTCGGCGCGGATGGTTCGGAGTCCCAAGTCCATGTACCCATATCATAGCTCACGCTTGTAAACAGGAGCTCACTCATGGGTTCGAAAAAGATTCGACATCAGTATGGATGGCGAACAGAGTGGTGAGAATATTTCATCAGTTAATTAGTTATTGTGGTGTCTCATTATTTGGTCAGACCATATTTGGGGTGTTTTAGACATAGTCCCGGATTCAGATTTCCCCGATATCCGGAACAAGGCCTTTGTCCGTTCTCATACCGGCTCGTGCATATTTGTCAGTCGTGAAGATGACTTGGTCCGGTGCTACATCCAAGTCGCTGACAAGGATGTGCGAGACCCGATTACGGGAAAGGTCGATAAGCGGAGGATGAGACCTAGCCAACTGCTCGAGGTCCATTCTTCCTTTTGCCATATAAATATTTTGGCCTAACATAGTGGCGCAGCTTGCACAACAGTATCTCTACCCATATAGACTGAAGCCGGATGCTGATGGTTTCAACTGGTGGACATTGTACATGGGTGCGTCATTTGCCAACCCACCTTCTTCCGTTTTCCTTACCCTGAACGTTGCACAGTTGGGCAACGCGTGGCGTCCAATTTCTCCATTAAGAATCGCGTGTTTATCGCTGGAGACGCATGCCATACGCACTCTCCTAAAGCAGGTGATTTGCGCTGTGTAGACCGGATGTTGGGTATACGGACTCAACTTTACTCTAGGTCAAGGAATGAATGCGAGCATGAATGACTCGCACAATCTTGGCAAGCTTACATAAATCGTTCCATGTGCGCGGTCTGACTGCTAGTTATTAGCCTGGAAGCTTGCACTCGTGCTCCGCGGTTGGGCTGATATATCACTGTTGTCAACTGTAGGTCCTCGTTGTAACACATCTAGATATGCTTAAGACATCTGTCACTTAGTATGAGTTGGAGCGTCGCAAATTTGCGCAAGATCTTATTGCATTTGACAAAATTTGGTCCACTCTCGTCTGTAAAAAATCCACTGCTGGTGAAAGTAGCATTGTTGCCCAGAAACAGCTTCAAAGGTGGGTGAAGACACGTATTTCTAAGCTCGTCTGAACGTGGTCAATGCTAGGGCTTACAAGGCCTTTGGGTTGTTCACAAGTGGCATTGGGGTGCATTATAATCCTTCCATGGTGGTTGTCAACAAGCACCAAAAATTCGTCACTAATCTCATCATTGGTGAACGGGTTCCCCCGCAAGTATTCCTCCGGGCAGCCGATGCACGCCCGTACGAGATCCAGGACCTACTCCCATCCGATTATCGCTACAAGCTCCTCTTGTTCATTGGCGACCTCAACGATCCTTTGCAACGGGAAAGGATCGATGCAATGGTGAAGGACATGCAGGGACCACTGAGCTTCTTGACAAGTTATCAATCGAACAACGAGTTTTCCGAGTCGAGGTTTGATCTTCTCACGATCGCCAAAGGAAAGAAGGAAGTGTTCGACTTCCAGAAAGTTCCGTCCTTGTTGAGATCACACTGGTCGAAGTGAGTATGATCTGATACGCAACTTTCGATTTTGACGTATCCTTTCAGAGTCCTGATTGACGATATAGATGTCACGGGCGCCGTTGGTGGACGAGGCTACTCATACTATGGTGTGGCGGATAAAGGCGCGATTGTGGTGGTTCGCCCAGACGGATATGCTGGCACGATTGCACCTTTGGATGGCATCGCTGACATTAATGACTATTTTGCGGAATTTATGACGGTGTGACATGCTTCATAGCGCGGTCGGCCATTTCATCATTATCCTCCACGAGCCATTTACTTATGGTATTTATGCTACGATGATCATTCGCCTGCCGGGTGGCATAACACAATAGACGTAGTGTACCCAATCACCCATGGAATATTGGCATGATACCATGTCTCCCAGTGACATGCTTTTTGTAACATACATGGGTACATCTTAATATCTGGAGAATGCATTCACCAAGTGCAACAGCTCTGAAAGAGCTGATCTGAGCTGTGATGAAGGAGTCAGAAGATGTGTTAGTACTGTACATAATGCCAATGCATTCATGACATGGCACTTCCAGTTTGTAAGCTTCCATTCACTAGTATCTGTTATGATTTTATTCCCCTTTGGTGATTACACTTCATTTCTACACTTTGTTTTATACATTAGCTCTGGGTTCAATTTTTGCAGACTACATTTTCTTTTCTTCTAGTGCTGACTCATTCTATCCACTATGATTACTTATCATCCTCATTTGCTTTGTCAGCCTTTTCCCACACAAGTCATATGATTATAAAGCATGACTAGTCATATCTAGTGTTACAATACTGTTCCCTTTAACCTATCTTTTTGAACTTTACTCCTAGTCTAGGGTTAGCCTAGTACTAGCAGTGGACTCATACTTTGGACTTCATCATATTTCCTGTACTATAGCTTACATGATCAGTCAGCACCTGATCCTGTCAAATGATTACCATTTCTTGTTTCTGACATGTGACCATATGTATCCATAGAGTAGTCTGGACTCTTACATACTTATGATGTCATCAAATCTAGACCACTACATCATAGTCTAGCTCCTTATATCACCACATTCTCTACCTTGTATTACTATATGGGGTACCAGCACAGCATTCTCTGTGTGCAGGCCCTTTGCATGTCATACTCATTATTCTGCTCTTAATCATATCTCCTCTGCCCATCCTCTGACCTTCTCTGGTCATCTTCAGCCTCCCTCACATGTCCTCTGCCCATCATTATCATTCCTCCCTTGGAGTTACACTCTGGAGTTTGTACCTCCACTTGGATTAACCTCAGTCTTACCTCAGATGTCATCAGACTTACTATATATCATCTGTATCATTGTCTCTCTTACATGTTTCATCCATTACTTGACATTTGACATCTGTCATTTATATTCCTAACACTCCTACATGTTTCAGTCATACTTTGACATCTGTCCTCCTTA